>JAJAQA010000013.1:38206763-38251763 GCA_021464565.1 Rutilus rutilus | reverse complement strand
ATACTTGCGTTTCAGATCGTTAAAATAGGGCCCCATAAGTTTAAGTTTTGAGCAAAATAACTTTTAATGTGTTTAAAGTTTTTATTCATGCTTGTTATTTCTTGATTCACGCTTATTATATTGTGATCCGTGACCAGGTTGTTTGCTATTCTGATCATTTTGCATTATTTTTTTCAGTTTGCACAATATATTTTTACATGTGTTTTTAAATTTTGAATTCACGCTTATTATTTTTTGATCCGTTGCTGCAATACTTTAGACGGGATATTGATCCCATACAAAACCGCTTTCTGTGTGAACCAGCCCTAAGAAGCAGAACGGCACAAATAAGTATTTCCACCTCATGCAAACACAGCGTTACCGTAATCCCAGCTGAGATAACATCTGATGTGATCAAGATAGGCCGACCACACATATTAGACAGGATCCCACACTGAGCGGAAAACGGAAAAAACATATCATGTCTATAGCCCAGAAATAGACGTATGTTTGTCAGAGTATTAAATGTCTGGTCTGAAGAGAACATTTGCACATGTGTATATCTATGAGTATATGATTTTAAACGATGCAATAGACAAAAAGCATAAATGGATCAATACAAGAATAATGTTTGAAAGGATTAATCATAGAAATAACCTACTATAGTAATCACACGCATATCTTTTTCTTTTTCTTATACACCACGTTTAACAAGATTTCATTTTTAATATTATTATATGATTTTTACTTTTTAGTCGCATTTGTTTGGTTCTTTGTTCATCCTCAAAAAAATAAAAAAAAACATATTAAGAGGTTTTCACAAGAGTTACCTGTAAAGAGCAAACATTAACCTTTGCTGAAATGAAATGTCTTTAACCGGAAGTTTAACTCTGCTAAACTATCATTACTAAAACTAAAACTGAAACTAAATATATAAAAACTAAATAGAAATGTTCACAGAATAAAAACTAAAACTAACAAAACCATTAATGAAACTAACTAAAGCTAAACTGAAATTTATAGGACATTTGAAAATGATATTAAAATAAAAACTAATTTAAAAATGCAAAATTATAATAACCTTGACTCACACATATACACACTCTCACTCACACACTCACACAAAAACACACATAAAAACACACATATACACACACACACACACACACACTCTTTCTCTCTCTCTTTCTCACACACACACACACACACTCTCTCACTCACACACACTCTCGCACTCACACTCTCGCACACAAAAACACACACACACACACACACACACACTCTTTCTCTCTCTCACACTCACTCACACACACACATACACTCACACATGCTCTCACACAAACACACTCACTCTCTCACACACACACACACACATTCTCACACACACACACACACATGCTCTCACACACACACACACACACACACACACACTCTTTCTCTCTCTCTCTCTCTCTCTCTCTCTCTCTCTCTCTCACACTCACACACTCTCACTCACACACACACACATGCTCTCACACACACACTCTCACTACACTCTCTCATTCCACAGCTGTGACACACAGCCTGTGTTAAAATATTTTGACAGGAACTCTATTATTATGCTGATTTATTAGGGGTTATGTTAAGTGTGTACGCGTTCACATGTCTCGTTTAACTCTACATATCTCCTTTATCGTTTCGGGGAAATGATGCGTGACTTCGGTTCAGTGACCTCAGAATCATTAGCTTGACTTGTGCTGGACGGTTAATTGTTTTAATTGTGATCACAGTTACTACTACTCTCGATTTTGTAAGTATAATGCGATATTTACAATATCCAAACATGAAACTTTATTTACTTTGGTTAACTACATTAGTTAATGCGCTGTGAACTAACAATGAACAATCATATTTTACTAACATTAAAAAAATTATGTTGTTTCATGTTAGCTAATGCATTTACTAATGTTATCAAATGAGGCCTTATTGTAAAGTGTTGGCCATTTAAAAAAGTGTGGAATTATTGTAATCAATATCAATAATTTATATATAAGGTATAATATAATATATAATATAAGGTTTGAAGGTTTTCTTAACATGTTCAATAATTCTAATGAAATAGCAAAATAATGTCTAGACATGTTCACTACCAGTCAAAGGTTTTGAATCAGTAAGATTTTTTTATGTTTTTAAAATAAGTCTCTTCTGCTCACCAAGGCTGCATTTATTTGATAAAAACAAAAAATAAGATTAAAAATAATATTGTGAAATATTATTATAATTTAAAACCGCTGTTTTCTATGTGAATATACAGTAAATTTATTCCTGTGATCAAAGCTGAATTTTCTGCATCATTACTCCAGTCTTCAGTGTCACATGATCCTTCAGAAATCACTCTAATATGATGATTTGATGATCAAGAATCATTCATTATTATTATCATTATCAGTGTTGAAAACAGTTATTTACATTTTTATTTCAGGATTCTTTGATGAATAGAAAGTTCAAAAGAACAGCATTTATCTGAAATATAATTTTTTTGTAACATTAAACACCGTTCAAAAGTTTGTGGTCAGTAAGAAATTTTATTACATTTTTAGGGGAAAGAAATAAAATAAATTAATACTTTTATTCATCGAGGATGAATTTAATTGATCAAAAGTTACAGTAAAGACATTTATAATGTTACAAAAGATTCTATTTCAGATAAATTATGTTCTTTTGAACCTTCTATTCGTCAAATAATTGTACACAACAGTTTCAGCTTTGATCACAGGAATAATTTACATTTTTAAAATATATTAAAACAGATAACAGTTATTTTAAATTGTCATAATATTTAACAATATTATTTTATTTTTATTTAGTTTTTTTAGTTTTTTTACAGTTTTAAAACATTAAAAATCTCACCGATCCTAAACTTTTGACTGGTAGTGTATCAAAACAAGTGTTTGTCCGCTTTAGTCTCTCTGTGTTTATTTGGTGCCATATATATATGAAGTATATTCTGTCAAAGCTTTGTTCCTGCTTTAGATCGCTCTATGTTTAGCCACTGACAGTGTCATGCAATCAACAAATCACAGTAATTAACCTCACCAGACGACGAGTCAGTGACAGGCCTGAGTCTGGACCTCACACAGCGCCAGTGCGATTACAGATCGCATCCGAGGAGTGGCTTTCATCCGCGGGAAGATTGTGGCCCTCGTGCTGCGAGATTGAGTCGTCAATCACACACTTCAGTCCGTAAACGCAGGACTTTGAGCTGAGCTGGAGGGAGCGGTCCTTCATCAGCCTCTCAGATTGGGTTTTTAAGATGACAGGTGGGGTTCTGCAAGGTTGCAAGACCACGGTTTAATATCAGCGCTGGTGTCAAGCGGTTATTGACTGCGTCGCGGGAGAAACACTCAAACGCACGCTTTATGATGTTCACCTCAGATGAGCTTGTTGTGAGCGTTGTTCATGTTTGGTGCAAAGGGTTTTTAGTCTTCGTTGGAAGATGAGTCATAAGATGCAGCATGATGATATTTAAATTATTTGAATAAAAGGTGAAAGAAATTATATAGTATAATATAATAATAATAATAATAATAATATAATATAATATAGCATAACACAACATCATAAAACAACATCACAGCACCATAACATCACAGCACATCATCGTAACGTAACAACACAACATCATAACATAACACAACGTAACAACACAACATCATAACAACACAACGTAACAACACAACATCACAACGTAACATCATAACATAACAACATCATAACGTAACACATCATAACATAACACAACGTAACAACACAACATTATAATGCAACACAACATCGTAACGTAACAACACAACATATTAACGTAACACATCGTAACATAACAGCATAACAACACAACATCATAACGTAACAACACAACATCATAACGTAACAACACAACATAATAACATAACACAACGTAACAACACAACATCATAACGTAACAACACAACATCATAACATAACAACACAACATCATAATGTAACAACATCATAACGTCATACATTCAGTCACATTAACTTTTGTCCGGTCATATACAAGGACATAGACATATATATATATATATATTAATAAGAATATGTATCAACACTACATTCATCTGATTATCATCATATTTCTAAGATTCTATGAATATAAGAAAATGCAAACATATAGAACATATTACATTTCTTCCACACAACACAACATCATAACACAACATCGTAACATAACACAACATCATAACACATCATAACGTAACACAACATCATAACACATCATAACGTAACACAACATCATAACACAACATCATAACGTAACACAACATCATATAACATCACAGCACAACATTATAACATTACAAGACAACATCACATAGCATCATAACTTAATATATAATAATTCAAATGTTTGGGCCTGTAAAAAAGTGTTTTTTTGTTTTTGAGAGGCTGCATTTGTTTGATTAAAATGGCAATATTGTGGAATAATATTTTTTTTAAATGTAATTTATTCCTGTGATCAGTGTCACACGATCCTTCACAAATCATTCTAATATGCTGCATTGCTGCTCAAGAAACAGTTCTGATTATTATCAATGTTGTAAACAGTGTTTTTTTTTTTTTTAGGATACTTTGATTTTAAAGTTAAAAGAGCAGCATTTAATTGAAATAGAATATTTTGTAACATTATAAGTGTCTTAATTGTCAGTTTTGATCATTTTAATGTGTCCTTGCTGAATAAAAGTAAATTTATTTAATAAAAAAAAGAAATGATCCTAAAACTTTTGAATTATATTATATTGCATTATGCAAAAAAAAAAACAAAAACATAATATAATATATCATTATAATATATAAGGAAAGTACAATTATTTAATATGACATGGCAAAACATTGACATTTTAAAGCAAGGAAAAAATCTGACCTTTATTTAAAACAGAAGATTTGGTCATTATTTTTGTGGTTCTGCTAAAATTACACACTTCACCTTGTTTCTTTACAGTATTAATTGAACGCTTGTATTTGTTGTGCAGATTGCTCCGACACGCTTGATTAGTCCTAATTGTCATTATGCAGAACGAGTTCATCTCCGTCATTCACCTCCCCATACACCTGAACTAATTATGCAGCTGTGATTCTGTCTGTCTGCATATGAATATTTCTGTGCGCTGAATCTCAGCATGATGATGAAAGCTCTCCAGATGCCGCTCAGTTAAATTCGACAAGACCTTTATCGTTTGTACGACAACGATGCCTCTAGCCTGGAATTATGAAGACACAATCTCAGAGACTTGGATATGAGAACCCATTCCAGTTGCCAACGATTAGGCTGTCACTAAGCCAAGCCGCTTTCACACCAAAGGGCACAATATAAACCAAGAAAACGACGACAACAAAACATCCTATCAGTCTTTGTCTGTTTTAACAGCGTGTGAGAGCCTCACTCAAGGCCAGAGAAGCAATCGCTCTCGAGACGCTGGAGAAACGGCTGATTGGCACAACCAGGGCGTTCGGTCATTTGTCTCGTAGTTTAGAGACCCAGAGCTGCACCTCAACTTGAAGTTTCAATTGGAAATATTAATTTGCCCTTTCACACGGCTCTCATGGCCGAGGACTTTAGCTGGAAGTGTTTACGATCAGCGTTTGAAATTAACATACGCTACAGCCAATTTAGCGTTTTACTTGCTATGTTTACTCACTTTACTGGGGAAGTTTGTGTAAACCAAATCTGTGCAGATTTAACGCAAATATATATATATATATATATATATATATATATATATATATATATATACTGTGTGTGTGTGTATATATATAAGCTGTGACGTACAGGTGAAACTCGAAAAATTCGAATATCGTGCAAAAGTTCATTTATTTCAGTAATTCAACTTAAAAGGTGAAACTAATATATTTTATAGACTCATTACATGCAAAGTGAGATATTTCAAGCCTTTATTTGTTATAATTTTGATGATTATGGCTTACAGCTTATGAAAACTCAAAATTCAAAATCTCAGAAAATTACAATGTTACATGAAATCAATTTTAAAAAAGGATTTTAAATACAGAAATGTCGGCCCTCTGATAAGTATAATCATGCATATGCACTCAGTACTTGTTTTGAACCCTAACCTTTTAAGTTGAATTACTGAAATAAATGAACTTTTGCACGATATTCTAATTTTTCGAGTTTCACCTGTAATTAGTCATTTTTTGGGGGGCTAGTAGAAGTTCTGAATGGCCGGTAACTTAAAAATTTAGCAGCCAAATTGGCCGGTGAGTGAAAAAGTTAATTTCAAACCCTGTTTACGATGTACTCAGTGTGTGTGTGTGTGTGTGTGTGTGTGTGTGTAGATCATCCAGGACCGAGTGCTTCAGCAGAGCTCCAGGAGTAATCTGATGTGGAACAGTCATCCCGGCGGTCTCTTCACACACACTCAGTACTCATCCTACCTGGGAGACTTCCCTTTCTTCTACAGCAAACTGGGTAATTGACAGTCCTCTTCGTTACAGCTCATAGTTTGACATGCATATGCATATGAAATTACTCTCCTTTTCAATGCTTTTTTTAAATAATTAGTTGAGTAATGAGTTGATCTTGTGGCTTTATATATGGTCAGACACTTGCTTGTCAAGTCATCTTCATTTATCCAGCGCTTTTAACAATATACAGGGTTTCCGCGGGGTCTTAAAAAGTCAAAAATTCTGAACTTTAAATTTAAGGCCTTAAAAAGTCTTAAAAACGGCCAGATTTTCATCCTAGGTCTTAAATTTCATTTAGTCAGTTCTAAAAAAGTGTTTACCCTCGTTCATTTCCAGAAACGCTGGCCGCAGAAAGTTTTTACAAAGTAGCAAAAAAGTATTGAGTTGTAGCCTACACAGCGGAGCCGTAGAGCAGGGGTCTCCAACACGTCGCTCGCGTGCTCCAGTCGCTCGTGGCTTGATGTGAGCTAGCTCGCCAGAGGCCGTTCACATATCGCGTCTTTTGCGCGCTCAAGTTTGTTCACATGTAGGCGCGCGGCAAGCACGCTCATAATTGAAGCGACGCGCTAATTTTTTTACCAGGCGCAACGAGATGAAAAAAATCTAAACTTTTCAGAATGCCGCAAACGCACCGCAGGTCATGTGACAGGAACCAACCAATCACCCCTTTCCATAACAACACTGAAAGCTCAGTCAACATGAAGGATGGGGGTGCACCCAAACACTACTAATAAATATAAGCTAATGTGTAAATGTCAGTCATTTATCTTTTTTGACTCATTCTTTTTATAAAAAATGATTTAAAGGCTGAAATATGAGGTTTATCTTTGTATGAAACCTTATTTGTCAAAACTTTATTTGAACTTGTACATGTTAGTAGATAACATGTTGCAAGACACTCTTTTAAAATCTGGCCATCATTTTTAATGGTATTTTAATGTTTACGTAAGCAAAAAGTGCATATTGATGCTAATCAATTTGTTATTTGCTGTTTTTCGACATAAAACTTGTTGAATTGACTTCATTCTGTAGTATTAGTACTTTTTGAACAGGATTCTGTGATAACCGTGATCATTTTGGTCACTTTAATCATCTCATCATTTCCTCAATAATAATTGTGTTTTAACAGTATAATATGCAAAAGTGCAATTTTCTATAAAAAAATATCTCCCTCTCTCTCACACACACATCAGATAATCCTAGATAGATAGATAGATAGATAGATAGATAGATAGATAGATAGATACTCTAATGATCCCGAGTTAACTATCTATCTAACTTGGATAATGCGTCGTGTAGGTCTTAAATTTCAATCTTTATGGTCTTAAAATGTCTTAAAAAGGTCTTACATTTGACTTACTGAAACCTGCAGAAACCCTGAATATAGATCATTTCAAAGCAGCTTTACAGTGACAATAGGAGATTACAGTAACAGAGATTGTTTAGGCTTTACAGCAGCTCTAGAATAAAGTTATTGTCCAGATAAAGTTAGTTTTGATTGATTCACTTCTGTTGCAAAGATCTTTAGTTATTAACTTATGGTCCGCTTACACGACACCGTTTTAATTGAAAACAGAAAACTTGTAATGCGTTCTGGCCGCTCATTTCGCATGACAACAGTGTTTGGTGGATCAAGAACGCAAACTTGTTGAAGAATGTTATCATCTCTGTGTAAACTTAAAAAACGTGAATCTGTGAAAACGCTGACGGCGTGCACATGCATATTACGTGTTTAGTCTATAGATACGCACGTTTGAATATGTACAGACCCTTTCCAAAAAATTTGAATATCATGGAAAAGTTTATTTTTATTTACATTTATTTCCATAATTCCATTCAAAACGTTAAACTTCCATAGATTATAGATTCAGGGCCCACAACTTAAACGATTTCAAGTATTTAGTTGTTTATTTGTACATAATTTGGGCTTCCAGCTCATAAAACCCACGAAAACAGGATTTAAAAAATGGTCATTGGTTAATTTACCATGGTCATTGAACCAGGATTTGGTTATTTCGGCAGTGTGGGCAGGTGCAAATCCTGCTGGGAAATGAAGGAAGCATGAAGTGCTCTGAACATGTCCTGGTAGACGGCTGCGTTGACTCTGGATTTAATAAAGCACAGTGGACCAAAGTCCTCTTTTCTGATGAGAGCAAATTTTGCATCTGATTTGGAAACCAAGGTCCCAGAGTCTGGAGGAAGAATGGAGAGGCACACAATCCAAGATGCTTGAAGTCCAGTGTGAAGTTTCCACAGTCTGTGTTGGTCATCGGCTGGTGTTGGTCCACTGTGCTGTCCACTCAACGCAGCCGTCCACCAGGACATTTCCAGAGCACTTCATGCTTCCTTCAGCAGACAAGCTTTATGGAGATGCTGACTTCATTTTCCAGCAGGATTTGCACCTGCCCACACTGCCAAAAGAACCAAAACCTGGTTCAATGACCATGGTATCACTGTGTAATTACTGTGTGATTTCATGTAATATTCAAAAATTTTGGAAAGGGTCTGTATGTGCGCAGGCGTGTAGTCTTTCTTTACAAATTGACATCGCATAATACAGGATTTGTGTTGTTTCCACGGATCCATGCGAACTGGAATCATTTCATCAAAACGTTTCGAACGAGTGAGTGATTTTGGACACAGCATAAGTTTCTGTTCTCCCAAACTTTTAGAAACTAGTCCTGCATGACGTTTTGAGGTTATGTTCAAATGTTTCTGGAATTAATGAGCTTTCTAAGACATGACAGACAGGCATTATGGGACTTTTCAGATCCTCTTTCATCTTTCACAGACGTGGGTCTCCTTGTCAAAGCCTAATTTGAGACTAGCCTCATTCAAAACCCCAAGTTGTGTCCCTGGTTCTGTCCTGTCGTCGTCTGATTTATTTTTAAAACCCTCTCCTGTCATCTGTTAATTGCAGAGGTGGCTTGATATCTACAAATTTACCATGTAGCTAAGTGACAACCATTGTACGACTTGATAGATTATCGACCAGCCCTGTGTAATTGGATCACGAAATCCATATTCACAATCTAAAGTGTTGCGTGGCACGGTTGCTAATGCAGCCCACGCTCGCCTCCATCTTCATCTGCGCTGCTGTCAGGCCAATCAATGTGAAGCCGATGATCGAGCACCTCTTGTTAGTGGGAAAATGCAAGTGTGAAGAAGAAGAAAAAAAAACGTGGGAACCCTCAAGAATTATCATCTTGTATCTGTGCAAGAATTATCATATTACATCATCGCCGCTGCACCAATTAAGCATGCTGAGTTATTTAGAGGCGAGGAAAGGATGGTGCCCAACTGTCTGTTATTATTATTATTATTATCTCATGGGCAATAGTCTTGATCTATAGAGAGATTAAAAACAGTGTGCATGAAATTAATGCTATTATCGTTGATTGTAATTAAACATGTCGTTTGTTTAATAACTGTAAAACTTGGATTAATTATCTCACATTAAATCACACTTCAGTCATACTCCGTGAAGAGGCCATATTACGCCCTTTTATAAAGTACTACTAGAACAGGTTTTGCTGCTTGAATGTTGATTATTTTCCTCATATTCTCCATTGTTGCGGCTCCTCTCTTCCCAGTCTGTCAGTAACGCTCTGTTTACTTCCTGTCTCTATGAAGCCCCTCCTTCTGAAAAGCACACTGTGCTCTGATTGGTCGGCTGGAGTAGTGTGTTGTGATTGGTCGAGCACTTTGTTAAAAGTTATATTGGTTAAAAAATAAAATAAAATAATAAAAGTTATGGTATTTTTGTGCATTTTTCATAAGAATAAATTTATTCTTATGAAAATTGCACAAAAATACCATTTCCAATTTTTATATGAAATATATATTTTCCAAAACATTTTTGACTCTAAAACTGTGAGGACATCTAAACGAGTGGTGTTCCATGTTTGATATCTCAAAATATCAGCTTTTAGTAAGAATGTGTTTGGTCGCAGTACCACATGCTTCCACTAGATGGAATTCCTCTCGCATTAATTTCCAATTATCCAATCATTTTTGATTATGAACAATACAAGTAAAAAATGTTCAGGACCATTTAATCTTTTTGAATAATGTCTATCTTTTTGACCAAAAAGATGATCCAATCATTTTTGATTATGAACAATACAAGTAAAAAATGTTCAGGACCATTTAATCTTTTTGAATAATGTCTATCTTTTTTTGTGTGTGTGTGCTCTCATAGCGTGTGCTAAAATCTTTACCAAGTTTCGTAGCATTCCAATGAAGTAAAAAATAAAAAAAAAATGGAAAAAAAATGAAAAAAGTTCAATGAATAGGTGGTGCATAGATCTGTTATATCATTTTTGGATGGTTATGATTCCCATCTAATCCTCTCAATCTAATTCTCTTGTTTTCAGGGATCAAGCCGAGTCCTAAGTTCACCGCTGTTATCCATGCTGTCACGCCACTGGTTTCTCAATCTCAACCCATTCTCAAGCTCCTGGTCTCAGTGGCCAGATCTCAGTACTGCGCTCAGGTAAGAACAACTCTTTACATGCCGGATTAATTCAGGAAATTAATGGGAAAAAAATATTGCATATTTATTAGTATTTGCAGAGAAAAGATCCAAATGAAGATGATTTAAAGACAAAATCTAGCGTTAGTGCTTCGTCATCAATATGTTTTTATTAATTTTTATTTAATTAATAATTCAATATTTATATATTTTTTTTAATTAATGACATTTAATGAGTGGTTCTCAACCAGGAGGCCTCAGCAAACTTTCACTGGGTCCCAGGATGACTTACAAATATTTAAATGAATAAATTACTACTAAAATATTAAATATATGTACTACTGTACATATATTTAATTATTCTACTGTAAAGAAAAAGTTGCTCCATTTCAAACTTTTTTTATTTACAGAAACTAGGAGTGACAGTATAAATTAATTTAGAATACCTATATCAATATTTTAATATTTAAGTATATTTATAATATGACAAATAATTAAAATAATTATAAATATTTAAAATAATATACTTCCACAAAAAGAAGCAGTTTCAACAAAGGAATGTTTTTCAGAGTTTACATTTTATAAAAAATGAATTTACGTGTTTTGTTTTTGTTTTTTCATTTATGATTACAGGGTTTTTTTTACTTAAAAAAAAGAAAAAAAAAGCAATTTCTCAGCAATTTCTACCCAATTAATAATTGAATTGATTGATATTCATATAGACACTTCAAGCTTTCTAAAGACACGTCTCTCATGTCTGTGTGGCAAGTATTCGCTGAGTTTCGGTTCATTTTTGTGACGCGTTTCAGAAAAAAGTTAACGGATACAGAGACGGCAGAATACACACACCCTGTTTGTTTTCTTTATTTTACGAAAGCACAAAGTTTTGTCATTATTATGAGTTTACACTAATAAAAGTAGACCCTTTACAGTTTCGAATGATGATTACTGTATGCCAAAAAATTACGATTTAGCTGCTATGTGGATAAAATTCACCAAAACGCACCGGCACGTTCGTCCACTCCAGAGGCTTAAAGTATATTTAGTCTTATTTGAAATGATTATAAGGTCCCGTTGGACCGTGTCGTGGGCTCTGACTCCTTTTTGCTATCCGAACCTTAGGAAAATTATACAATTTGTTTACGCAATTTGATGTGATGAGGTCGCCGAGCGATGTTGTTTTCCTCTTGAAGACGAGTGGATATCTCTCAACGGTAGAAGCGGTTTGAAGCGTCACACTTTGCATCTGGACGCTCGCCTCAGTTTACACCCCTCTTAAACCTCACAGAGGAGAGTTTCCATGGGATCCAGAGCCTTCTGAAGTGTTTACCAGCCTGGGAACTGATACGTATTGATTCCTCTCTAACATGAGAGAGAGAGAGAGAGAGAGAGAGAGAGAGAGAGAGAGAAATTCAACATGTCCTGACTGATTGTGTGAAGCATGTTGCACACACACACACACACACACACACGCAAGCTGGCGGTTCTCTCAGACCGTCTCCGGGCTTGAAAAGACTCGGGCCGAACGAACGCTTGGCTTTTGTTTCTCTGGCGGAGCTGAATCTACTCCAGCTGAAGTGCAGGGATGGGAATAGCAATGCTAGGCTCCTTTAGCTACAATGCATCACCCGCAGTCTTTGCGCAGATGAAGGAGGGATATAAATAAACGAGAGGAGAACGACGGGCGTCTTTTGAGCTGGTTCTGACAGACTCTGAGACTGAGATTCGGACCCACCGCTGAGAGTCTCCGCATGTTCCTCCTCCTCCACAACTGAGAGAGATGCTGAGTGTGTTTAAACACACACAAATAAAAATACCCTTTTAAGTTAGGCATGTGAAAAACTACTTTCAGGGTCCCTGCAGGGCCTTAAAAGGCTTAAAATCCTTTGCATGTCAAGGTCATAAAAAGAAAAAACACGATATAGTCGAAACGAGACGTGTTTCACAACAATTCTCAATCAATGAATATTACCTAATCGTCCCTCGCAGTATTAGATATTCTTGGTGTTAGGATGACAAAAAGGTTTAAAGTCCCCCTGTGGTGAAAATCAAGGTTGTTTATGTGTCTATGTGGTGTTTTTAATCTGCTTTAAGACAAAGCATGTGTAAATTCATAAGTCGACTCCATTGCTGAGTATTTCCTCCTTAAAACTGCAGTGAACCAAAGACAGTCTCAAAAACACGCTTTGAAATCGCTGGTGTTTCTGACGTCACAAACTACCTTGTAACCAATCAGATCAACGTGTGATCGTCAACCAGTGGATCTCTGAGCTGAGTGAGTGGAGGCGGGGCTCATTTGCATATTCATAGAACCACGCATACTAAATGAGGCAAGGGTGTCGAGTTACATTCAAGATATTTCTTTAAGGAAAACTTTTTTTTGGTGATCAAAGATGAGTTTATTTCGTTTACTGAGAATTATTGACTACAGGGGGACTTTAAGCTTTTTAGTCTGGTCTACCTCGGTGTTCGTCAATGTCAGAATGATTGAGATGACCAATGAAATCAAAGAAGGCGGGGCTTACTGCTCACAGAAGACGAGTGTGAATTCCAACACGACGCTTTTGTGTAATTGAAAAGTTAGAAAATAAAGCACACTAGATGTGGAAATGCAGCCACGATTATTTCTGATAATTTAACAGATCGGTTACCACACCTTAAAATATTGTTCAGATGTTGTATCTCAAGACGTTTGTCAAACATTTTTGTCCTTAAAACGCTCTTGTGTGTGGGACTAATTTCTTATCTGCCTCACGCCTCCGTTGCTAATTACAAAACATAGTTTTAGAGCTTGTAACAGAGGCTTCAGCCACTGATAGCAGATAATGAGTGATAATGCAGTTATTAAAGAGAGAGAGAGAATTACCCGAGTCTCAATCATCGACAGCAGCGTCTCTACGAATTGTGAAATGTAAGTTTATCTGCTTCAAGAACAGCGCTGTTATTTCCTCGCTACTGAGAAACTTCAAGTAACTTTTAAGTTGCTAAACTATTTTACTGATAAAATATCAGTAAATAACACGTTTCTTTGCGAGTGTGTGTCTGTACTGTAAGTGTGTGTGTGTTTTTGAGCTTTCCGTACATAATAAAACGTAATTTTGTGGCAAAAAACATGGATATAATTTGGGGTTTTTTATCCTATTGTTTACTATAGTGTTGTCACGGTACCAAAATTTCAGTATTCGGTACCAATACCAGTGAAAATTCACGGTTTTCGGTACCAATTTCGGTACCAAAGGGCTAGAAATCAATAAATTCTTTGCTGATACTTCCTCGTCATCATGGAGAGCGCAGTTCGGACCGTTTCTAAAATAGTCGATCTCTGAATGCGAATGAACTTACTCTGAATTTTAGTATTGTTTTTGTATGAGGATCCTTTTTCAAATACAAGGTCAATATTGATTTTCACTTATGACAAAACAACAAATTATCCGTGAATTTATATGGAACTAATCTTTTAAAGCTTTCCATCTTTACTCTCCTCATGTAACGTTGCATTCGGAGATCGACAAGCGCTTGCTCTCCCGTGGCGTCTGTCCGTTGCTACGCAACCATGAACATAGGCGCGCCTGGAAAAACGAGCGCGCCGCGTCATTTCTATTATGAGCGCGCTTGCCGCACGCCTACATTTGGAATCTGCACGCGCAAAAAACACGCTATGTGAACGGCCAGTTATGGCAACTTGACATTAGCCTAATCCAAAATATTTCCATATGTGTCTCTTTCCTCCTTTCTTATCAACAAGTGGATTTACAGCCACCACATCAGCAGCACCGCCAGTCGCCATGTCTCAATAAAGAGGACGTGCAACTGCACACGCTCAGTGCATGCGCATCAAGGAACCGGGTTTGAACGGGTCCTCGGTACCACCGGTACTTAAGAAAACTTGGTACCGTGACGTTTAAATTTTTTTAGTACCGACTTGGTACCGAAGTACCGGGTCTTTTGACAACACTAGTTTACTTTATTTATTTGCGTGGTCAGTGTCGCTGTGGGTTTTGGTTCTTTTGCTGTTGTCGTCTGTAAAGACTGAAATCATTTGGCGAAGTGATATAGAGCTGTAATGCGGTCAAAACCTGCCTGGAACTACTTCATCTGTGCGTTTCCCGGAAAATAATTGTGCACCTCATAACGTTCGTCAACCAATCAGAATCCAGCATTCAACAGCACTATAGTATAACATTAAAAGAGTGCATGGAAATTAAACATTTAATATTTCACTGTTTTACGATATAAATGTGCCATGCTATCATCTTATCTTCTACATGAGTAAATGTTTTGCATTTTCTCCACATGCAAATAAGAGTAAATGTGTGCATATTTGAAAAATATTATTTGCATATAGTTTAAATTGATAACTTCACAACTAGATTTAGACCTTTTTTCATCCTTCCGTTTCTTTGTTCGCTTAAATCCCATTTAATCCTTTAATTATGTAATAAAAAAAAAAAGACTTTAAAAACTTTGGGTAAGACATGGTTACAGCCTTGAATTATGACAGTGTTTATGTTTTAAACTAGAAAGCGCACTTAACCGGTGACTGATAGCTGAATCCCCCGAGGCTTCGCTCAGAATCTGTCTACATGCTTCAGCAAAATCCAGAGCCGGTCCATGAACACGGTCTGCGTTATCAAAAAATCCAACCTTCAGGCTTTGTTTTGTTTCTAAGAGTTTAAGTAGTTTAATTATGTCTCTGATCTTATTATAGATTATGGAATGCTTAAAGTTTGAAGAGGCCTGATCCTCCTGCGTGTAATATCATTAGACAGTCCAGCTTTCCTGTCTTCTGTTCTGTGCTCCGAGAGCGGCGTGAATCTGCCATTGGGACTTAATGAAATGAAAGATGTGGTTAAGTAAAAAGGCTGGATGGATGTTTATATCACCAGCGCATTAAAACGAGTGCATTAATATAAATATAGTGCTTTTCCAGTTTAAGCAGCTCTAGCGTGTGGAGAAATGCTGCTCATAAAGCAGCGATCGAGCCCGAGTCATTCCCAACGCATATCATATTAGACAATTTATAATATTATGTAGATGTTATACTACTTTCAGTACATTTTAATAAAAACAAATTTTCAATTACATTTTTCACAGAAAAACTAAAGATTTATATATATAATATAATATAATCATTTTATATATATAAAGTAATAAAATAAAAATGTAATTTTCATTTAAATATAATATAATAAATGTTATATTAAACTCAATACATTTTGAGAATTTATTTAAAATAAAACAAAAGTTGCAATCATTAACCAATTAAATTAGATTTAAATATAATACATTTTATATTAATTTTAAAAAGTTTTAATCATTTCAGTTTAAAATTTTGTTTTTATTATTATTATTATTGGGGAAAGTTGCACTTGTTAACAACAAAAAGATTATACCAAAAAAAAAAAAAAGAAATACAAAAAAAAAAACTATTATATTAAAGTAATAAAATAAAATGTTATTTTAGTAATTTTAATTTAAATGTAATACATTTTGTATTCGTTTCAATAAAGTCATTTCAATTTAAATATTTTTTCTTTATTATTGGGGAAGGTTTATAAGCCCTAATGTTTGTCATCATGACCAGAGAACCTCAAAGATATAAAATCCTCATTTAAATGCATTTATTTTTCTTGTGGATTTTCAGAACAAGCTGATTTTTTTTTTTATCAGTTTTGTTGTACGTGTAAACGCTTGATTTTAAATTCAATTTAATGTAATTGAAATATTTACATCAATACATTTTAATAATTTATTTCAATTGATATGTTAACTTTTTATTTATTTTTATAGGGGAAACTTCATAAACCTGATCAGCAAGCCTCGATCTTTCCCTTTCAACACCTTTGATTGCTTTTCTGTCGGCTTATTCAGTTTGCGCACTCGTGTTCATGTTTTGATGTCAAACCTGATCACTTCAGCATTTTAAATTCTCATTTATATTCATTTATTTTTCTTGTGGGCTTGTAGACGGAGCTGATTTTTGATAGTCTATCAGCGTTTGCTTGTGCATGTAAACTCACTAACTCTCGACTCTGAAAACCCTGAGTGTTGGGTTGAGTCCAAACACTCCAGCGCTCTTAATGAGTTATTTGACCCGACTCTGAGAACCAACACACACACACACACTCTGAGAGGAAGAAGGGTCGCTCCGCATGAAACATTTATGAGTGTTAACGTAAAACCAGAGCCAGTCGCTTCAGCTGGAGGTGTAATCACTCAAACACACTTGAAAGTGACAAAACAAAGTGAATGTAAAAACCTCACGGCTGTAAACTGAAACCGACACCGAATCCCAGTAACGCTGTCAGGTTGGTTTGGGACTAATGCGAAAACCAGATACACGATCATAAAAGAAATGCGTTTGAACTTCACACGTATCACTGTCACATGCTCTATTTAAGTGTGGCTTTGTATGATTATGTATGACATGTAATATTATGTCTTGTGTTATTAGAAACATATAAGCTGAGCACTGGATCAGATCCTTCCTTCCCATGAGGCATCAGTAGGCGCGTTTCCATTACAGATTTGCACAAAACGATTTATTTATTTATTTATTTTCTTCCTAAATGTCGACAAAAAACTATTGCGAAATGACGGCGTTTCCATTAACCGATGTTATGCGACTAAAACTTAATTCGCGATAAGTCAGTCTAAAAATCATGGCGACGGACATTGGTAGGTTTAAGTATATCCCAGCCACCGCACTGGCCATTATTAGTAATCGAAGGAGACGTATGCGTGTTATCCAAGCATTAATGGTAAGGAACGACCCTTATTATACTTGTGAGCGGCACATATGAGGTGTTTCTGGGTGTTTCTCCCTCATTTCTGCTTCGAGGTCTTGATTGTGGCATTTCTTTGAGGTGTAGAATCCAGTATTCCTGTAATTCTTTTGTCTTATATGAGTTTAATAAAGAGCTGTCTCGTATTCTGTCCAAACACACCGCGTCATCTACGCCAGCTGACCTGTAAATGCACAAAAACTGTTTCCATTGCAGTTTTGCGAAATATTTCTTTTTCAAATTGCCTGAAAACCTTTTTTGCGATAAATGGGAGTTTTTGTGAAAATTAGGTTAGGTTACTTTATTGGTACCCGTAGGTAAACTAGTTTTACAGTCTAAGAGGCAGGGCATCATTGTTGACCACAACATAACATGCAACACACAAAACATTAAAACATATGAAAACAAGTAGTAAAAGAAAAAAGGAGGAACAGAGAAGAGTACATGACCAGAGTGCCAAAATAATTTTACCGTTTGTTTAACAGAGTGATTGCCGCTGGTACAAAACTGTTTTTAAATCTTGTGGTTCTGTAACCAGGAACTTCTATCCTCCGTCCAGAGGGGAGATACTGGAATTCCCTATTCAGAGGATGTAGTCTATCTTTTTTGATAGCCATAGCTATTCGCTGTAGTTGTTTAGCATACAGGGATGCGGGGTGCAGCTGGGGCTCCCCAGTCAGCTTACTTGACCATTTTACAATTTGGTTTAGGCGATTCTTGTGCTCGACTGAGACACAACCAAACCATGCCACTACAGGGAGAAAGATATGATGGTTTCAATAAAAGCATGATAGATTAATGTCATCATAGTCTTGTCTATATTGAAATGGTACAATTTTCTCAAACAGTATAGACGCTGTTGTCCTTTTTTACAGACAGCCTCACAATTCTCCTGGAAATTTAATTTAGAGTCAATAATTGTCCCTAGGTATCTATAGGATTGTACTTGATCCACTAGTTGACCATTTATAGTTATAGCCTCATATCCTGGAGTTTTTCCAAAATCAATGTACATATCCTTCGTTTTGGATATGTTCAGTTGAAGGTGCGACTCCTCGCACCATATGGACAAAGTCTTCAATTATTGGACCATAGCCTCTATCATTTTTATGGAGCAGACTCACTATAACGGTGTCGTCCGCATATTTAATAATGGTCCTATTTACATATTTGCTCTGACACATACATGGAATTACGTATTTTCAATTCGCAATTTCAATTTGCGCAATTTGAAGGGTAATGGAAACGCGGCTAGTGATAGAAATGCATAACTTTTGTTTGCTGATCTCTCTTTCATTCTGTTTTTCTTCTCAGATTATCGTGTTGTGGAATTGTGACAAGCCTTTGCCCGCCAAGCATCGATGGCCGGCCACTTCAGTGCCCATTATTGTGATCGAAGGAGAGAACAAGGTGAGATAAGGTTTCTGTAGGGGTTTCTCTCATAGGGTTTCCATTTTATGATACTTCAATATGCGCATTTCCTTTTTGCACGTTAAAGCTGAAAAATGCATCTCATTATTAGATGCGCCACATTAAAATTCTAAAAATATAATCAAAAATGCATGAAACTTTGCGAGTGCAGGGGTCAATACAATTTTTAATACAAGTAATTAATGCTTTAATTCATCAAGAACACAGTAAATTGATCTAAAGTGACAGCAAAGACACTTATAATGCTCTATTTCTACTCAAACTTTCTGTTCATCAAAGAATCCTGAACAATAAAATCCATCACTTTTTCCACAAAAATATTAGGCAGCACAACTGTTTACAACACTGATAATAATCATAAATGTTTCCTGAGCATCAAATCATCATATTAGAGTGATTTCTGAAGGATCATGTGACACTGAAGACTGGAGTAATGATGCTGAAAATTCAACTTTGGAATGAAACCGTATATTACAGTAAAAACAACGCTGCATCCCTAGCGTGTGTGTGTGTGTGTGTGTGTGTGTGTGTGGTCTAGGCTAAAGCTGAGGAACAGAGAGGGACTGTGAGTGTTGTTTCCCAGTGTTTGGAGTGGAGAGAGGGATTAGTTTTCCTCTGGCTGAGGGAAGAGAGCAGTGAAGTCGTGCCAGTCAGCCTGTGGTGTGTACGGCTTGTGGCTCGCTTGTTTGCTGTGTGTGTGTGTGTGTGTGTGTGTGTGTGTGTGTGTGTGTGTGTTCCCACCCAGACTGGCTGACGAGGAGACAGCTCTTTTAAGCCGTGATTGACAGCCTGGTCCCACACCGCACTGAAGAGTAGCTTTGGGCATTTTCCTTTTTAAACACTCGCGTTCTTCCCGAATCTGGAGGTCCTGCAGGGAAAACTGAGCCTCTCCGTCTCTCTCCCTGCGCTCCGACTGCCTTTCATTACACAACAACATCTACATGTTGAGAAGTGCTTTAGTTTCTGGATGAAGTGTAATAGTCAAAGGGAAATAATATACGACGGGACTTGATTAATAGCCAGTTGGGATTTGATTGGATTGTGAAGTTATCACAAAGAAATTTTGTGAAGATTAAATATTAAAGTTTAGTTATGTCAACACAAAATTTGGTGCAATGAGGATATTTTATATGTATGTATGTATGTGTGTATGTATGTGTGTGTGTATGTATGTGTGTATGTGTGTGTGTATGTGTATATGTGTGTGTAAATCTACATTTGGATTTTTTAATGTTTTTAAGCAAGTCTTAGTTTTAATTATAATAGTGATGCACAGAATTTTTATTTATTTACTGAAACCGAAATTAACATTTTCATTTAGCTGGAAACCAAAACCCAAACTGTTAGTAATCAGATGTGTGTAATTACACCCTGCTGCTCTCAGATGATAGATTACACTAGCTGTAATGAAGTCCTCGCAATATTTCAGCCAAACAAACTTTACATACTTTAGCATCATTTTTGTTAACATCTTTATCTTTTATACACAAAATAGAATTATTATTTTATTTTTGTTGCTGTTTCAGCTGAATATTTGCATTCTACAGTTTTGCACCAAACTGAATTGATTAGAGTCGGCAAATGATCGTTTCCAAACAGGTTTCCGTTAAAGTCGGCATGAAACAGAAGTTGCGATGGATCTGTAGTCTATCCGAGTGAAGCGCTTCTGGGACGAGAACAAATGTGGGCGTGGCTTGATGTTGTCCGTAGGGAATTGATTGGATGGTTGGGGTTCGCTATTGGCTGATCTCATGTGATTGACAGGTTGCCCCGCCCTCATCATCAGAGAAGAGAAGAGATGAGGGGAAGTTATTCTGATTCAAGATTACCAAGAACATGAATTAAAAAATGATGTGCATGGATAATTCATTTATAATAAATACTGCAATATTCCATAAAAAAAATAAAAAAAAATTTCCATTTGGATTTCCTGGTGACTGTAAAGACTGTTCAGTTTGACTCTCTCTCTCTCTCTCTCTCTCTCTCTCTCTCTCTCTCTCTCTCTCTCTCTCTCTCTCTCTCTCTCTCTCTCTCTCTCTCTCCCCCACACCCCCCCCACCCCCCCCCTCTCTCTCTCTCTCTCTCTCTCTCTCTCCCCCCCCCCCTCTCTCTGGCATCTGTGTGTTTGAGATGTGAGATTTCCTGTGTTAGATTTAATCGAGTCTTCCTCATCTTTCACCTTCATATAGTGGCGCTGGCTTTCTAGAAGTGCAGATAGCATGTGGAGTTTCCTGCAGCACTGCTTTGTGTGTGTGTGTGTGTGTGTGTGTGTGTGTGTGTGTGTGTTATTTCCAGTTTGCTTGTGCTTTAACCCAGTCCTCTTTCGGTGCGTTTATGACTCCGACACTGTTTTGACATTTTGTGCCGGTGAGGCTTGATTCGTCTGTGTGTGTTTTGACAAAAGTTGAAATAAAGTGTTTGCATGTGCGTTTGCGTGTGTGTGTGTGTGGGCTGTTGTTGTGTGCGTCTGTGACAGGACTGTAATGCATGTGGTCTGCTTATTGTAAGTCTCATATTGTAAATTTCCTCCTCTTATGAGTGACTAACCACACACACACAATAACCAAATATTTGGATTGTGTGTAAAAAGAGCATTAGCCATTAAAGAAAACGCACTTCAGCAAAACATGATCAGCTCAAAGTGTCCCAATCTTTTTTGCTCCCAAATGTGTATAAATGTCACTGGTAGTCTCTGTATGAAGAATATTTGGGTATAATATGTCACAGTTTACTTTATTTTGCTCTCCTCACTCACAGAAATGAACTATAGTGTCCTGATCACACTAGTGAAACAATATCAAAAATGATATCTGGTGTGTGAATAATGTTTGGGTCGTCGTTCTGGTTCTCGGTGTGAACAGGCTTTAAGACTGTATCATATATCTGATCTGTGTGTGTGTGTGTGTGTGTTTTCTGCAGGTCATGAGCAGCCGGTTCCAGCCGTACGACAGCATCATCAGCGACGCAGTGTTCAGTCTGGACGAGGACACAGTGTTGTCCACCACTGAGGTACACACACACACACACACACACACACACACACACACACACACACCTCTGTCACAGCTCTTTATTTCTGCTGATGGAAAGTTTCTTCTATTTCTTTTATTTTCTCTTTCTATTCATGGGTGTGAATATCGTCTTTATTTTCGTCTTTATTTCTATTTATGGTGTGAATGTCGTCTTTATTTCTATTTATGGTGTTAATGTCGTCTTTATTTCTATTTATGGTGTTAATGTCGTCTTTATTTCTATTTATGGTGTGAATGTCGTCTTTATTTCTATTTATGGTGTGAATATCGTCTTTATTTTCGTCTTTATTTCTATTTATGGTGTGAATGTCGTCTTTATTTCTATTCATGGGTGTGAATATCGTCTTTATTTTCGTCTTTATTTCTATTTATGGTGTGAATGTCGTCTTTATTTCTATTTATGGTGTGAATGTCGTCTTTATTTCTATTTATGGTGTGAATGTCGTCTTTATTTCTATTTATGGTGTGAATATCGTCTTTATTTTCGTCTTTATTTCTATTTATGGGTGTGAATGTCGTCTTTATTTCTATTCATGGGTGTGAATATCGTCTTTATTTCTATTTATGGTGTGAATGTCGTCTTTATTTCTATTTATGGTGTGAATGTCGTCTTTATTTCTATTTATGGTGTGAATGTCGTCTTTATTTCTATTTATGGTGTGAATGTCATCTTTATTTCTATTTATGGTGTGAATGTCGTCTTTATTGTTGCCAGTTTTTGGTGTCTTGGGCACGAGGTCCGCGATGGTTTATGTCAGGACTGTCAAAGTTATTGTGTGCGATTTAGTGATACATTTAATGCATCTCTATTAGTTAATATTGTTAATAAAACATTTTTATTTTATTTTGGAAACATCAGAGCTGATTAACATCTATAAACATTTATTTAAGATGATTGAAACTCAGCAGCTTAAGCCCCTTTTTTATTGGGAAAAATGTATGGTTTTTTTTTTGTTTTTTTTTGGCTGTTGTTTTTATTATTTTATTTTTAATAAATTAAACCCAGATGGTTGGTTTAAAAAAAAGTGAAGTCAATTAAAAAAAAATTATGGTCGAACTTAATTATCATCAATATATACTGTATATACTGTGTGAGAGAGTGTGTGTTTGGGAGAGAGAGAGAGGGAGAGTGTGTGTGTGTGTGTGTGTGTGTGTGTGTGTGTGTGTGTGTGTGTGTGTGTGTGTGTGTGTGTGTGTGTGTGTTTGAGAAAGAGAGAGTGTGTATAATGCATCAATATATACTGTGTGAGAGAGTGTGTGTCTGAGAAAGAGAGAGTGTGTATAATGCATCAATATATACTGTGTGAGAGAGTGTGTGTTTGAGAAAGAGAGAGTGTGTATAATGCATCAATATCTATACTGTATATATTGATAAAAATTAAGTTTGATCCTACAAGAATACATGTATTTGTATATTTATGTATACATTTACTATTATTAATCTCACGCATCAGTTGATATAGCCAATCATAACAGAGGTCATTTACATATAAAGTTTGATCCGTACAGTAGCCAGATCGGCTTGTTTAATGAAGCGATCAGAGAGATGGGAAATGCTCCGGCTGTTTCTCTGGATTAAATCAGCATCTCTTACAGTGAACACTAGTGTAGATGTCGGATCAGAACCCTCTTATCGCTGTTCTGGGATTAAACACACAACCTTTCAGATCTGGAGACCACTGCACTTCTCCACCCATAACCATCTCAGCTCGACCTCTTCATCCCTCGTTCCTCCTCTTCTCTGCTTCGTTCTGTCCGTTCCTTATCAGAGTCAGCTGAAGTCCAGCGCCTAAACCTGTCTTCCTTTAATCATGCGTTATCTCGACCACACTGCAGGAAAACTCCAGTTACTCTCTCTCTTTCTTTCTTTCTTTCTCCATCCCCGTTTATATAGCAGGAGCCGCACATGTCGTGCCGGTGGAGTTACGCTGTATAATCTCAGTGTGTGTGTGTGTGTGTGTTTCAGTTCTGCTGACTTCAGATCCGCCGCTCACACTATTGATGTGTTTCAGTAATTGTGTGTTTAAATGCTTTGATCTCAGAAAAGGAGGGCATCTTCTCAGCCTCAGCTTTGAAAGCGTGGATCTCTGTGTCTGGCTTTTGTCATGAGAAAGCTTTCATTCTTTATTCGTTCCTTCCCTTTGCGTCCTGGAACAAATCCTTCCCTCGCAGGTCCCGAATCCCTAAAATTATACTTTTTTTTTTGTGTGTGTGTGTCCAGAAAGCTTATTTTATTTTATTCTGATAATACTTTTTTCTATTTTTTAATGCAGATGTTTGGAGATTTTATTTACCTTTTAAATTACTTGATTTAATCAATAAATAATCAATAAATAGTAATTTTGTAATTTAAGTACATTACTCACATTTCAAATTAAATTCAAAATAACTTACAATTTCATGCCTAAACCTTTTAATTCAGCTCAAAACATCTTTCATTGGGTGTCTTTGCCGACCTCTTGTTGGGAAGAAAAATAATTTATTATGATATATATGACTCTTGCCACTGGTTATAGCTCTATATGGAGCAAATGAGCTGTTCCACTGGATCCTGAAGTCAGTTCTCTTCAGTATGCATTCAGATACACATGTAGACATTATACAAATCATTTTTTGGCAAAGTTTTATCATTTTTAGTTTGAATTCTGAGCATTTTTAGGGTTTTCTGTGTGTACTGAAGCATTCCTCACATTCTATTCATTCCTATGGGGTCAAATGGACCCGTGAGGGAAGGATTTGTTACTTTTTAAAATTTCAACCACAAAACACCTTGAATCCATCTAAAAAAAAATGTTTTTGTGTGTATTCGTGGTTCAAGTTCGACAAAAGTGAACTCAATTCTAAAAAAAAAATTTAAATAAAAAAATAACCAGACGCGACGTGATATGATTCCAGCGACTAATAATGTGTCTGTCTACACTAGACACGACGCGACTGTGAGATGCGTCAAAATCAATCAAAACCCACAGCCAATCAGAACAGTGTGTGGGCGGAGTCAGCCAATCAGAACAGCGTGTGGGCGGAGTCTCGTGGCACCAGAGAGTAATCTCGACGGCACTCGCAAGAAAATGGATAAGCAGCTACATAATCAAATTCACAAATATTACACCATTTAAACATTATAAACAAGTAATAAAAACTCAGTGAGTGTTTTAGCGCAATTTTCTCACGTCATGGGATCACAACACTAAGAGATAGTAAATGAAAGAGAAAATAAGTTGCTCGAGAATATAACTTTCTCTTGAAATTCAAATGAACTTTCTGAAATCAAATCAGCAATGGATAATAAAAAAGGCACAATTACTTGACAAGTTGAACATCATTTTTTTTTATTAGCTCATTCTTTTTTACATCTTGTGTTCACTCAATATCCTGGATTTTCTCTGTATCAGCTTCCTTTTCTGCTTTGTCCTCTTCAGATTCTTCCTTCTTTTCTGCTTGACTATTGGCTTGTGACTTTGTAAACTCTTCTTCTGCTTTCGAGATATTTGCCCAAACATCCTCTGAAAGCCACGAGTCATCGTAGAAATCAGATACGCCTGATGAGGAAGCCGTTGGTGTGGATGTCGCCATCTTTTGTCGCTTTGCTGAACGTTCTTCCATTTATTTTGCAACAACCTCTTGTCGTTTTCTCATATATTCTTGCTCCTTCTCCAAATCTTGATCGATACCTTCATTGATTTCTTGCCGTAATTCAGTGGAATTAATCGTGCTCATGACTCTTGTGAATACCTTCCTTACGTATTTCTGTGGAACAATAGTTTTATAGGTGAAAAGGCAATATTTTTCTTATTTCCCTTCATATAAAGTTTTAATTAATTTTTGAAGCATAAAGGAAAGATTTTTGATCAATTCTTTTCTAATATTATTGTACATTTTAGAAGCTATTGATTGCAATTTGTTTCAACTCGATAGCTATTATGGTTGCCGAGAAATTTGCAAAAAACAGAATTTTTTCTGGAATTTCCAGGAAATCCAAAATCTTTTCCTGGTTTTTTTTTGTGCGTTCCCAAGATTAGACCTTCCTTAACATAATGCCGAAAACCCGAAGTCTCTAGGTCGTCTGGTTGAGGAGTAGATAGAAGTGCAAGACTGGTGCGCACAGACAGAACAGAACAGAAATCATGAGTTGTTAATCGCAATTTTGTCCGGTGGAAAATTGCGCTAAAAATACACAGGCTGAGTTACTAAAACAATCTTTGTTCACAGTTTGAACGTTCTTGTTTCCATTTGTTTAATTTGAAGCTCTGAGGTGAATTATCCACTTCACCTCACCTTATCCATTATCCACAGCTACAAAGCTGGAGCACTAAATGATATTCAGAGTCACATGACACGCTTTTAACATTAAATAAAGCACATAAACAGTGCCTGAGATTATCATCGCCACACTTTGTGTTTGTTGTTCCGGCGTGACGTCGCAGAAAAATAGAAACCGTTTCTAAAGTAGAATCGTCGTGTGTCGCCGTCGCGGCTGGTTAGGACAAACACTCGGATTAACGTGGAAAAGAGTCTTTTATCACGTATCGTGTGTAGTTAGGACACGTGTGAGGGTTAACTCTGTATATCTTTATAGCGCTGGTTTGGCGAGCGGCTTCTAACTCGAGCTCGACGTTGTCTTGCAGGTGGACTTCGCCTTCACGGTGTGGCAGAGTTTCCCAGAGAGGATTGTGGGATATCCGGCCCGAAGTCATTTCTGGGACAATAATAAGGAGCGCTGGGGTTACACCTCCAAATGGACCAATGATTATTCCATGGTTCTCACCGGAGCTGCCATTTACCACAGGTACTGTGTGTAGAAACTGAAGAAATGAGGCCAGCGCCTCCAGCTTCAGGACTATAATGTGCAAATGAGTTGATTGACACAGTTTCTGCTGCCGAAAGATCAACCTTTCAAGAGTTTGGGGGGGGGGGTTTGGCTGAAAATAAGACTTTTATTCCGCAATTATGCATTAAATTCATCAAAAGTTACAGTTAAACCTGATAAATGCTGCTCTTTTCAACACTCTATTCATCTAAGTATCCTGAAAAATAAAATGTATCACGGTTTCCACAGAAATATGAAAATGTTTCTTGATCATCATATTAGAGTGATTTGTGAAGGATCATGTGACACTGAAGACTGGAGTAATGATGCTGAAAATTCAGCTTTGATCACAGGAATAAATTACACTTTACTATATATTCACATAGAAAACAGCTGTTTACATTGGAATAATATTTCAGAATTTTTACTGTATTTTTGATAGAGACTACTCTCTATTAGCTGTTATTTAAGCATGGCGTCTGAGAGTGTTTGTGCAACAACTTCTCAATTTGAGTTACAAGGTTTCATTTCAGTTCTGATTTGATCCAGTTACTAGTTCGTTAGGCAAACGAGGTAGAAATGTGTCGAAGTAACACACCTTTTGGCTGTGCGTTTAAAAAGTTTGATAAATCCAGTAAAAGCTTAATGACATTGAACTTAATAAGTGATTTAATGAAACGCTGGTGACAGCTGCTTGTGTCTGAAATGAATGACAGTAACATTACAGGTCAATTTTTATTTTAGAGAAGCCCAGAATTATAAAAATCTATCTGTGATGTTACTGTCTTTCAAACAATTTAAGTACAAAATATATGCATGATCTTTACAAAGATAAAGTACAGGAAGTAGTTCAAATAGAACAAAATATGTATTAAATTATTTCCTTATTATTATTTTCTTAGCAATATAATTATGCATGTTTAATTAAATACAATAAATTAATAAAAAAAGTGCAAATTTCTATTGTTTTTTGCCAAGGTGTCATTTCAGATTATCGTTTAGTTTGTTTTTCAACTAAGTTAAAAATATTTAATTTTATTTCAGCTTTATTTCAATCCACAGAAACATTGATATAGTTTTAGCACACTGCCTGTGGCACCGATGAAGAATAATCTGAATATGATGACAGACATGATTTGGCTAGAAACCTATACTTTAGTATTACAGAGGGCATTACAAATATTGATTAAATATCCATTGATTAAAAGTCTGATATTGGGATTTCTGCAGTTAAATGAAAAATCAATATCTATTATCCAGCCCAACAAATTGTGTTCATTGTCCTATTGAGCTTTTGCATGAATGATGTGGTTGTCTCCGCCTGTCCTTGACAATGTCCATTATATTATTTATATATATATTTATAATATTATATATTCCTACTATCTTCCAGATATTACCACTTCCTGTACACGCACCTCCTGCCCACGAGCCTGAAGAGCATGGTGGACCAGCTGGCCAACTGTGAGGATCTCCTCATGAACTTCCTCGTGTCCGCCGTCTCCAAGCTGCCGCCCATCAAGGTCACTCAGAAGAAGCAGTACAAGGAGACCATGATGGGTCAGGTGAGCGGGGGGGGTGACGCTAGACGTCTTCTGGTTCAGTGTGTGTTTGTGTGTGTGTGTGTGTGTGTGTGTTCCAAACAAACACTGTTTTAACAAATGTGAAGAATCTCTCTGTGAGCAACTCAGAGTTTCTCCTCTAGAATGGACAATACTGTTTAGAAACCTTTACTTTGAAAAATACCGAAGGACACAGAGTGTGTGAGTGTGTGAGTGTGTGAGTGTGTGTGTGTGTGAGTGAGTGAGTGAGTGAGTGTGTGTGTGAGTGAGTGTGTGTGTGAGTGTGTGAGTGAGTGTGTGAGTGTGTGAGTGTGTGAGTGTGTGAGTGAGTGTGTGAGTGTGTGAGTGAGTGAGTGAGTGTGTGAGTGAGTGAGTGTGTGAGTGAGTGTGTGAGTGAGTGAGTGTGTGTGAGTGTGTGTGAGTGAGTGAGTGTGTGTGTGAGTGAGTGTGTGTGTGTGTGAGTGAGTGAGTGTGTGAGTGAGTGTGTGAGTGTGTGTGTGTGTGTGTGTGTGTGTGTGTGTGTGAGTGTGTGAGTGAGTGAGTGAGTGTGAGTGAGTGTGTGTTAGTGAGTGAGTGAGTGTGTGTGTGTGTGTGTGTGTGTGTGTGAGTGTGTGAGTGAGTGAGTGAGTGAGTGAGTGAGTGAGTGAGTGAGTGAGTGAGTGAGTGAGTGAGTGAGTGAGTGAGTGAGTGAGTGAGTGAGTGAGTGAGTGAGTGAGTGAGTGAGTGTGTGTGTGAGTGAGCCGTTTGCGTATCGATTGTAATATATATTTAATTTGATATTTTGTATAAAATATTTTGTATTTTTAGGGAATTTTATGGTATTAAATTATATTTATCCAGCAGTCATAATCCATTTATTCACTTTTTGTGCATAGACCTGAAAATGAAATGTAAAAAAAAAAGTGAACTTGAAAAAAGTTATAAAATGTTACATTTATTGCTGTGAAAAAGTTTTTTATATGAAATACATATTTTCCAAAACACTTACTCTAAAACTGAGAAAATCAATAGTTTTCTACTTACTTACAAAAGATTATATTTCAGATAAATGCTGTTCTTTTGAACTTTCTATTCATCAAAAAAAAAAAAAGTTTTTAACACTAATCATAAATGTTTCTTGAGCATCAAATCATCATATTAGAGTGATTTCTGAAGGATCATGTGACACTGAAGAATTCAGCTTTGATCACAGGAATAAATTACACTTTACTATATAATCACATAGAAAACACTTAAGTAATATTGTTGACAATTTGAAACGTCTATACGTTTTCTTTTGTATTTTTAACCAAATTAATGCATCCTTGGTGAGCAGAAGAAACTTCTTTAAAAACATTAAAAAATCGTACCGATCCCAAACTTTTGAACGTCAGTGTACATGATGGTCTAACGTCGTGTCTCTGTTCCCCTCAGTCATCTCGAGCCTCGCGCTGGGCCGACCCGGACCACTTCGCCCAGCGCCAGACCTGCATGAACAAGTTCGCCAGCTGGTTTGGCGGCATGCCTCTGGTCCACTCCCAAATGAGACTGGACCCGGTTCTGTTCAAGGACCAGGTCTCCATCCTCCGCAAGAAATACAGGGAGATCGAGCGGCTCTGACCCGACTGGCGGCCCTCGATGGACGTTCACCAGGGGGCCGCGAGAGACTCTCAGGAGCCCACGGGGCCGCTTCCCCTTCAGCACACACTGCGGGACGACACACACACCTGACACGCTTTAACTCTTGGGGAGGGTTTGGTTTCAGGGGTGATGAACTGATCTTTCCCAGCACACACGCGGACGACAGGAGGGATGCATCATCGCGTTAGCACTTCTGAACCACGACACATCTTCTCCCAATCCGCTTCTTTTCCCAGGGTTTGGAGGAAGTGAGCCGGGATTGTGTGCGAGTGAGCTTTGCTGACACGTTTTTGAGGTGTTGCACTGCAAAAAAAAGTCACTTTACAGGACAAATGTCTAAAAGGTCTTAAATCAAGATGCATTTACTTGAGAAGCAACATGACTTAAACTAACAAGTCAAATAAGTGAGTTTGTGCTTAAAACAAGAGCAAATATCTGTGTGTGCAGTCAGAAAAATCATCTTTATTCACAGGGAAAACGAGGAGATTTTTCTGACTGCACTGACAGATATCTGTCTTGTTTTAAACACACTCACTTCATTTAGATTTTTTTTTACTTATTTTATGTCATGTTGCTTCATTCACTTTCAATTTGAAACAAATTTCTTGGAGTCAGAAAAATTAATTTTCCCTGTGAAATCAAGATGCATTTACTTGAGAGGCAACATGACTTAAAGTAACAAGTAAAATAAGTGAGTTTGTGCATAAACAAGTCAGAAAAATCACCTCGGTTTCCCTGTGAATAAAGATGATTTTTCTGACCGCACACACAGATATTTGTTCTTGTTTTAACCACAGACTCACTTCATTTAGACTGTTTTTACTTGTTGCTTCTCAAGTAAATTTGACTTTGTGCTTAAAACAAAAATCTGAAAAATCACCTTGGTTTCCCTCTGAAATGAAGTTTAATTTTCTGACTACACTGACAGATATTTGTTCTTGTTTCAAGCACAAACTCACTTCATTTTCACGATTTGTTTTTTAAAAACGTAATATCTCATGTTGCTTCTCAAATAAATGATCTTGATTTAAGAGCGTTTTGATATTTTAAATGAAAAGCGAGACAAAAATGCTTAACAAGAATACATTTTTTTATTTTTTTGCAGTGTAGAGGCTTTTTAATTTTCAAAAGGCTTCATATCGATTCAAAGCAGGTGAAAAGTTCCCGAACGCAGAAGTGTGCACAAACGGCCCGATCCCCGTTATCAGCGGCAGAACCACCGCTCAGACCCTGCAGTGTTTCATTGCTTTTATTTTTAAGAAACAGTGCCAAGACTAATGAGTTTCCTTAAGTGGCTTGTCAAACCCTCCCTATCTAATTAATGAATGCAAATCCACCTTAAAATGCATTTTTTTTTTTTAAATAATATTAATTAGAATTCCCCGAATCCTCCCAGCCAGACTTGGGGAAAAACGTTGGTCGTAGTAAATGAGCGTGGAAGCAAAGGCAAGAGCTTACAGTGCACAACACCATCTGTTCACCGGAGGAACTTCAGACAGGTCTGCATCGTCAGGACTTCGGTCCGCAGTTTAAGTGAGACGTCTCTCGCCTCCTTTATCTTCCCTGTCCCTGTGAAAAATGAGCTGTCCGTCAAAGTTCAGCGGCACCGCCTCGTTCCTCGTCCTCCTGTCCGCGTGTAAAACTCGCTCAGCCACAAACGGACGCCGGCTAATTTACGCCCCCTGCGAAGCGACACACATCCTTCCTGTCGAGGGAACGTGAAGGTCTGATGACTTGAAGGAGAGCTGAGCTTTAGTGGCCTTTAGTGAAGGTGACTGGACTTAAGATGTGCCAGCTGTGAGCCAAAGCCTTTTCCTTTTCCTTCCCACTTTCCCTTCGCATTACGCATCATCAGGAATTCGGTTGACGCTGATATATCTGTACACTACGTCGTTCAAACGCATATCTGACACTGAATGTTGTTTAGGAACCAGAGTTGTTTTGCGTTGTATTTTAATACACTTATTTTTTTTTACATTAAAGCGTGAATTTTTTTTTTTGTTTTTTTTTTTTAAACCTGAGAAATCTCGTGTGATTCAACCGGCTTTATCCGAACCGGATGAAAATCCTAATCGTGGCCTGAAAATGACATTTTAAAGTGTTTCGTCCATCTTGACATTTGCGTTGTTTAGGTGCTCGCTTGAATCTTGTTATACAAGTATGTGAATTAATACGTCCCTGAAAGCTTCTCGTGTAATTGCCCTCTTTAACGGTTGCATTCGTGATTAGTTTTAACACAAATGGCCCACATCTGGTTGAGTTTTAAGTTCAGAAAACCAATTTTAAAAAATGATCCACCTATGATTGTCCTTGTTATAATGCCATATCACCGAATCAACGTCAGTTTCATGCATAAGCGTGACTTATCGCTGTACATACAGCTGGATCTACATGATTATATACGCGCGAGATGGTTTTAGGGGTGTTGATTGACGTGCATCTCTGTGCCATCAGGGCTTGAGATCCGCCAGATCCGCTCGTCCACACACTGATGGGTGTCTGCATTGATGCCAGTGTTATTTTAATCACCCAGCTTAACGTGACAAAGCCATTCATTTGCAATCGGCCGGTTGAATGCTGCTGCTAAACTACACACACGCAAGATCACCAAAGAATCTTGGCAGATTAAAACTCATGCAATTACCTGTTATGTTGCTTTAGCGAAGTAATGTTTGTTTGCATCGTTTAGTCAGGATCACACTGTCTGGTAAATCTGCATACTAACTTTAACCTTACGTTCTGTGATTAGCAATAAGCAATATGGACTCATGCTCAACAACGTCACCGATCTCTCCCTGATTGTGCCTTTTGATTCCAGTGAACAGAGTTCGCGACCCCTGACCCGGTCCTCCGGATAGCGTTCGACACTAATAAGGATTGGACGGCGTTGCTCACGTTAGGCTGTTAACCAGACTTGCATGACCACTTTAGACTATTTATGAGTAAATACTGGTTTGTTTTGGGTTATTTCTGTTCAGATTTCTTTGTTTTGCTCCCTCCTGTCCTGACCCGTCATCCCAGTAATTAACAGATGACTTTTTATAGAGGTAATAAAGAAATTGCAGAATGCCAATTTTGTATGAATGATTTATAAGAAAATGAATAAAGTCATATTTGATGCTATAACGATGTGTGTCGTGTTTCTGGTTAATAATAGTCATAAAGAGGCGAGTGGAAATAATGTGGAGGTACACTGGTAGAAAAAAAATCATCATTATAATCAAATCATCACTGAATGAACCTGAGAATATTAGTTTAGAAATAACTCAAGGTTATAATTTCAGGTCAGCACTTTTTACTGTGTGTATCGAACCGTTCATGATGGAATTCAGCACTATTGATTGTAAAAATTTCTCGTATTGTGATTTTTGAAGCTGCTTTAATATCTAATACTGAAATCAGACCGTATTTTTGACTTATCAAAAAATCATAAAAGATAAAAAAATCATTATCATAATCTGCTTTAATATCTAATACTGAAATCAGACCGTATTTTTGACTTAGCAAAAAATCATAAAAGATAAAAAAATAATTATCATAATCTGCTTTAATATCTAATACTGAAATCAGACTGTACTTTTGATTTATTAAAAAATAAAAAAATCATAAAAGATAAAAAAAAATCATCATAATCTGCTTTAATATCTAATACTGAAATCAGACCATACGTTTGACTTAGCAAAAAATAAAAAAAATCATAAAAGATAAAAAAATGATCACAAGCTGCTTTAATATCTAATACTGAAATCAGACCGTAGCCTACTTTTGATTTATCAAAAATAAAAAAATCATAAAAGATACAAAAAATATATTATCATCATAACCAAATCATAATATTGCTGAATCAACCTGAGAATATTAATTTAGAAATAACTCAAGGTTATAATTTCAGGTCAGCACTTTTTACTGTGTGTATCGAACCGTTCATGATGGAATTCAGCGCTATTGATTGTAAATATTTCTCGTATTGTGATTTTTGAGGCTGCTTTAATATCTAATACTGAAATCAGACCGTACTTTTGACTTATCAAAAAATAAAAAAATCATAAAATCATAAAATATAAAAAAAATCATCATCATAATCTGCTTAAATATCTAATACTGAAATCAGACCGTACTTTTGACTTAGCAAAAATAAAAAAATCATAAAAGATAAAAAAATTATTATTATCATAATCTGCTTTAATATCTAATACTGAAATCAGACCATACATTTGACTTAGCAAAAAATTAAAAAATCATAAAAGATAAATAAAATCATTATCATCATAATCAAATCATAATATTGCTGAATCAACCTGAGAATATTAATTTAGAAATAACTCAAGGTTATAATTTCAGGTCAGCACTTTTTACTGTGTGTATCGTGTGGTTCGTTCATGATGGAATTCAGCACTATTGATTATGATTTTTGCGGCTGCTTTAATATGTCTTGTGTGCTGGTTTATGGGACGCTACACAAAGGAGGCAGTCGAGACGTGCGTTTGGTGCATTTTTTATGTAGATATATTAACGCCACACTAATAGGCTATGCAATGTTCCACACAATATTTTCTGCAAGTTATGATTGAGAAACATACAGTTTAAAAGTAAATAGGAGCTGTCACTCATGCAGAATATGAGGACTATACTCGCGTTAAAAGGTTGATTTGAAAGCACATCTGAGTGAATGAGCCGAGCGCTCAGACCTCCTAATGTTCATCAGGCTGAAAATTGAATCCGAGGCAGACGAAGCGAAGTGTGTTATGAATGTAGAGTTTCTCCTCTATCAGTCCTGTGCCTCGCCTCTGAGAACAGCCGACGCTGGCTATTGGTGCGTTCAAGCCACGTCGGGAAGACCGTATTTCCGAATGGGAAACTCGGGATTTTCTCTATGTCAGTCTGACATCGGCAGGCTTTATTTACTACAGAATAAGCGAATTGCCTGCATTGTAATATAATAATGTAATATGTAAAGTGGCTTCATAAATTAAAAGCATGAAACGCTAAACACACCTGAACATGTTCTGTTCTTCATATTCTGGAAGTTTAAGAGTCTTCCAGTATTTTGTGTAGTTGATGAAGAGAAGGTTCACCGCCATCTTACTCCGACGAAAGAGACCTGAACCTCCTGACCGTGTGTGTGTGTGTGTAAACACAACTTCCGACTTGTACACAACTTCCCAGGAGGACCTGAACGCATCATATGTACAATGTGTGTGTGTGTGTGTGTGGGTGGGTGAGTTGAGTGTGTGTGAGAGAGAGAGAGAGAGAGAGAGAGAGTGAGTGAGTGTGTGTGTGTGTGTGTGGGTGTGAGAGTGAGAGAGTGAGTGAGAGAGAGAGAGTGTGTGTGTGTGTGGGTGTGTGTTTGTTTGTGTGTGTGAGAGAGTGTGTTTGTGCGAGTATTTGTGTGTGTGTGTGTGTGTGTGTGTGAGTGCGTGTGCACGAGTGTTTGAGTGTGTGTGTGTGTGTGTGTGTGTTTCAGCTCCTGACAGCCAGCATGGAGTTGATCTCCCAGATGAGGTTTCTGAGCTGGTCCATGATCATCTTCAGCTGCTGGTTCTTCTGCTTGAGTTTCTGAGATGAAAAAAGGAAAGAAACATTTCTTCAGTGAATCTGAGCAGAACAGCAGCGTAACAGCGGTTTCTGTGTTCAACAACACACAGTGTAGCGTGACCAAACACAACATTAACTCGTTTTATGTCTCATTATGTAGTGAAGTGTGTGTGTGCAGAGAACTAGCCAGTGAAGTCTGATGTTCTCCTAAACCTGCAGCACTACAGCAACAGAGCCATGCTTTACCCGAGACACAGATGTGATGAGAACAGAATAACACACACACTCTCTCACACACACACACACACTCTCTCTCTCACACACGCCGTGTTTGGATTATTTTGATCATACCGTCTTTGTTTTTCTCTAAAGAATTACTGAATATTGATTGAGAAACCACTCAGATGATTCAGTGAAGGATTCGCTACTCTGATTCAAACCGCTAACTAGTGTTCATACGTCTTTTAAAGCGGTGGTTGATCATGATTTGACTTTTCTAGCTTTAGTTAGTGTGTAATGTTGCTGTTTGAGCATAAACAACATCTGCAAAGTTACAGCACTCAAAGCTCAAAGCAAAGGGAGATATTTGCTTTTAAAGAAATCGCTTTTTAAGGACTACAACAAACGGCTGGTAGAGACGACACGAGCTTCCTCCCGGGTTAGTGACATCACCAACCCTAAAATTTACATAAACCCCGCCCCCAGAACACGATTTATAGATTATCAAGACAGAATATGCTAATCAATGACTAGAAGATAACTACACATAAGCTACATAAATTCACTAACGTTGTCACTTCTTGAGTCTCTCCATCATTGTCTGACTTCGGTTTGAACATAAAAGGCTTTGAAATGTTCAGTGCGTGAGGTAAAAGGACACAAGCTCTTGAAGCCCCGCCCCCTGTGCCGGGAGCAGCAGCTCATTTGCATTTAAAGGGACAGACACAAAACGGTGCGTTTTTGCTCACCCTCAAAAAGTGACTAAAATGCTATATAAAAATATCTGTGGGGTATTTTGAGCTAAAACTTCACACACACACTCTGGGGACATCAGAGACTTATTTTACATCTTGTGAAAAGAGCATTATACCACCCCTTTAAATGATTCATTGAACGAACAGACTCAGAAGAGTCATTTGCTCGTGAATCAGACTGGTTGTCAAATCAATCAAACATATCCCACTAATTGTGCAACGTGCAAGTAAGAGATTGAGACTTCGGTTCAAGAGATGTAAATAACTAGAAGAGTAAAGAGCAGTAAAACTATTATGATTACATGATGATATTAAGATAAAATACCATGATAACAAATACACGTTTGCAATATAAAGCAGCAAAACAGACTGTGTTCGTACAGGCAAAGCAAGTCGATAAAGTCGAGACGTTTGGCTGTTTTTCGGGTTTCAATGAGGACGTGTTTGTCCAAAAGGCGCTGAGAGGAACTATTTTGTAGATTTATTAAAGGAAATGAGGGTGAAATAGTAAAGTTCTAATAAAAAAAATACACACCTGTGCCTACATGTATTAACACAGGCAAAGTGATCAAAAAAACTGATAAAGTTTTGTATACTTTATACTTTTTTTCTACCGATAAAGTACGTTCATGAGCTGTTTAATTCATAAAATGTCATTAAAATAAAAAATGAATTAAAACAAAATCAATTAAAGTAAAATTAATGCATAAAATGCATATGCTGTATATGAAGTGCTTTAGTATGTACTTGTTTTCTGACTGTTAAAGGGACTGCGTGAAATAAAATAAATGTTAACTGAAATATAAAATATTAAAAAAAAACACGTATTTCTCTTTTCATTAAGTTTAACGATGTACAGTCGTGGCCAAAAGTTTTGAGAATGACACAAATATTAGTTTTCACAAAGTTTGCTGCTAAACTACTTTTAGATCTTTTTTTCAGTTGTTTCTGTGATGCACTGAAATATAATTACAAGCACTTTATACGTTTCAAAGGCTTTTATTGACAGTTTTACATGACATTTATGCAAAGAGTCAGTATTTGCAGTGTTGGCCCTTCTTTTTCAGGACTTCTGCAATTCGACTGGGCATGCTCTCAATCAACTTCTGGGCCAAATCCTGACTGATAGCAACCCATTCTTTCATAATCACTTCTTGGAGTTTGTCAGAATTAGTGGGTTTTTGTTTGTCCGCCCGCCTCTTGAGGATTGACCACAAGTTCTCAATGGGATTAAGATCTGGGGATTTTCCAGGCCATGGACCCAAAATTTCAACGTTTTGGTCCTCGAGCCACTTAGCTATCACTTTTTCCCTAAGTGGCTCGAGGACCAAAACGTTGAAATTTTGGGTCCATGGCCTGGAAAATGGCCGTGCCGGTGCTCCATCGTGCTGGAAAATGCATTGTTCTTCACCAAACTGTTGTTGGATTGTTGGAAGAAGTTGCTGTTGGAGGGTGTTTTGGTACCATTCTTTATATCATGGCTGTGTTTTTGGGCAAAATTGTAAGTGAGCCCACTCCCTTGGATGAGAAGCAACCCCACACATGAATGGTCTCAGGATGCTTCACTGTTGGCATGACACAGGACTGATGGTAGCGCTCACCTTTTCTTCTCCGGACAAGCCTTTTTCCAGATGCCCCAAACAATCGGAAACAGGCTTCATCGGAGAATATGACTTTGCCCCAGTCCTCAGCAGTGTCCATTCACCATACTTTCTGCAGAAGACCAATCTGTCCCTGATGTTTGTTTTGGAGAGAAGTGGCTTCTTTGCTGCCCTTCTTGACTCCAGGCCATCTTTCAAAAGTCTTCGCCTCACTGTGCGTGCAGATGCGCTCACACCTGCCTGCTGCCATTCCTGAGCAAGCTCTGCACTGGTGGCACTCCGATCCCGCAGCCGAATCCTCTTTAGGAGACGATCCTGGCGCTTGCTGGACTTTCTCGGACGCCCTGAAGCCTTCTTAACAAGAATTGAACCTCTTTCCTTGAAGTTTATCGTGGAATTTTCATGGACTATGCAATTCATCTGATCACTGTTCATAACATTCTGGAGTATATGCAAATTGCTATTATAAAACCTTAAGCAGCAACTTTTCCAATTTCCAATATTTATGTAATTCTCAAAACTTTTGGCCACGACTGTACACACACACAAAAAAAAAACATCAAAATGACTAATTTTTAAAACTTTAACTGACATGAAAATGAAAAATCTAAAAACAAAAAACTAATTCAAATATTTCGACCCAATAGAAATGTGATTCCAGATCTTTGAGTGTAGTGTTGAGCTGGACACACACAGCAGAAACACGACAGATTCTCTGGCCAAAAGCAGCTTGTTAAAGAGGGAAATGTCACTCACACACACTCTCTCTCTAACAGTGCTGTGCATCTCTGAAGCTTCAGGGAAGAGTAATGCGCTTCATCCATCCCTGGTCGTGTAATAGCGCAGGAACTGTTTACTCGGCACACTTTACCCCCTTACACATAAGCAGTGCTCTGGATGCTGTAGTAGAGAACGAGTGTTACTGCTGACCGTCTGGATCCCGATATAGCCGCAGTCTACACGTCTGAAATGAATAGCCCACTTCCACTGGGACGATGCAGCGTGTCGCTGAGCATTCATCATCTCCAGCTTGTTCTATTGTGGGAATATCTCGTGACTTCAGCTTGTTTTAGTGGAAACACGGTCCCCTGATCTCTATCCAATAGAGCGCCGGCTGAAACCTGAGATTCATGAAGCCTGTGACTCGCCAGAGCTGGGGTTGTGTTGAGTTAGCCTGATGAAAACTGGAGGAATTATTCCAGCGTCGTTTCCTGAATCCTTCCCACAAACAATCCCGAAAGCTCCGGAGGAAAAGCATCTGATCTGTGTATAACACTGAGCTATATAGTGATACACACATTTAATATCTCAGATGAGCTGGACATGGTGTTTCAAGCAGTGCAACATATACTCAACATCATTAAAATTATTTTACACACATATATATACAGTGAGGAAAATAAGTATTTGAACACCCTGCTATTTTGCAAGTTCTCCCACTTGGAAATCATGGAGGGGTCTGAAATTGTCATCGTAGGTGCATGTCCACTGTGAGAATCCAGAAATCACAATGTATGATTTTTTGACTATTTATTTGTATGATACAGCTGCAAATAAGTATTTGAACACCTGTCTATCAGCTAGAATTCTGACCCTCAAAGACCTGTTAGTCTGCCTTTAAAATGTCCACCTCCACTCCATTTATTATCCTAAATTAGATGCACCTGTTTGAGGTCGTTAGCTGCATAAAGACACCTGTCCACCTCATACAATCAGTAAGAATCCAACTACTAACATGGCCAAGACCAAAGAGCTGTCCAAAGACACTAGAGACAAAATTGTACACCTCCACAAGGCTGGAAAGGGCTACGGGGAAATTGCCAAGCAGCTTGGTGAAAAAAGGTCCACTGTTGGAGCAATCATTAGCAAATGGAAGAAGCTAAACATGACTGTCAATCTCCCTCGGACTGGGGCTCCATGCAAGATCTCACCTCGTGGGGTCTCAATGATCCTAAGAAAGGTGAGAAATCAGCCCAGAACTACACGGGAGGAGCTGGTCAATGACCTGAAAAGAGCTGGGACCACCGTTTCCAAGGTTACTGTTGGTAATACACTAAGACGTCATGGTTTGAAATCATGCATGGCACGGAAGGTTCCCCTGCTTAAACCAGCACATGTCAAGGCCCGTCTTAAGTTTGCCAATGACCATTTGGATGATCCAGAGGAGTCATGGGAGAAAGTCATGTGGTCAGATGAGACCAAAATAGAACTTTTTGGTCATAATTCCACTAAACGTGTTTGGAGGAAGAAGAATGATGAGTACCATCCCAAGAACACCATCCCTACTGTGAAGCATGGGGGTGGTAGCATCATGCTTTGGGGGTGTTTTTCTGCACATGGGACAGGGCGACTGCACTGTATTAAGGAGAGGATGACCGGGGCCATGTATTGCGAGATTTTGGGGAACAATCTCCTTCCCTCAGTTAGATTTTTATCTAAAAAAACTTAATTGACTGTAACAAAAGTCTCTTCAAACAACCTTTAATAAGGTAAATTACAGCTTTTCAATGTAACATTGACACTCCTTCTGCTCACCAACGCTGCATTTATTTTATAAAAAATACAGAAAAATTGTAAAATATAATTACAATTTAAAAAATCTGTTTTCTATGTGAATATACAGTAAAGTGTAATGTATTCCTGTGATCAAAGCTGAATGTTCAGCATCATTACTCCAGTCTTCAGTGTCACATGATCCTTCACAAATCAGCATAATATGATGATCTGATGCTCAACAAACATTTATGATTATTATCAGTGTTAAAAACTTGTTCTGTATAATATTTCTGTGGAAACCATCATACATTTTATTTCTCAGGATTCTTTGATGAATAGAAAGTTCAAAACAACTGCATTTATTTGAAGAAAAAAAAAAACATTTTCTAAACTAAATATCTTTCCTGTCATTTTTAATCAATTTAATGCTTCCTCAGTATTGCAGAATACAAGTATTAATAAAATATTTTTGAATGGTAATGTATAGTCTAGATATCTATAACCTTACACACACACACACACACACACAGAACACACTGAGCTTTACAGATGATGCAAATTGCTCACAGCAAACAATGGAGACGGCGCTTTAGAGCGGATCTGAGACGAGCCCGTCCAGGCCAGAGCATTACACTGATCCGCCCGGCGACACAGATCAAGTCTCAGCACAGATGTTCACTGAGATACACTGCCAGCGTTAACACTCCTGTGTCAGTCACAGAAACTTACTCAGAGGTCCAAACTGGACAAAGATGTCCGTGTCGAACATTTTAAAGCTTGGGAGCACAGATTTAAGATCGGCCCCGCTTTAAAGAAGACCCTTGGCAGATTATTGATGAAGTAAAGTTTAAAAAGTGATACCAAAAAAAAGTTATAGAGGTTTAAGTTTATGAAAACGATTTATGAAAATTATTTTATATAAAATATATATTTTATGAAACATGTTGAACCCTAAACCCGCTAGAAAATCAAAACCATAATTCTAAACAAGGTGGATATCTCAAAAAATGAGCTTTAAGTAAGATTTTGTTTGAGCGCAGTACCAGATCTCTCCATTAGATGCAGCAAAACTCACTGGGACACACACACACACACACACACACACACACATTTTCTATTACATACATACAAACCACACTCTGACATCCATACCAAACACCCACACATTTATCATTTGCTCTATAATATGCAGAAGCAGAAAAAAAGGAATAAAGTATTTTATAGCGAGTATTTGCTTTATAGGCCAAACCTGAGAAACGGCTCCATCTGGTAAAAATGGCATATAAAGTTTCATTTTGAAGCCTTGCCAACAGAAGGAAAGCCCATTAACAAAGATTGCATAATGTTATAGTGAAATGGCCCTGGGATTAAAAATGGGTTTCAATGAGGACGTGTTTGTCCAAAAGGCCCTGAGAGGAACTACTGTGTACCTGCTGCAAAATACAGTTATCAAAGGAAATGAGGGTGAAATAGTAAAGTTCTAATAAAATAAAAAACACACACCTGTGCCTACATGTATGCAGCTGGCATTAACACAAGCAAAGTGATCAAATAAAATAAAAACTGAAAAAGACAAAAATGTCTTCAGAAACGTGTTCTGGACTCAATTTGAAAGAACACTTTATGCCAGAAAGCTTCTATTTAAGGAGAAATGTCTTAAAGTATTGCATAATACTTCCATGTTTAATGGGCCATTTCATTTTTTTTCTACTGATAAAGTATGTTCATGAGCTGTTTAATTCATAAAATGTTATTAAAATGAAAAATGAATTAAAACAAAATCAATTAAAGTGAAATGAATGCATAAAATGCAAACCCCTAAAGTTCTATATATGAAGTGCTTTAGCATGTACTTGTTTTCTGACTGTTAAAGGGACTGCGTGAAATAAAATGTTAACTGAAATATAAAATATTTTAAAAAACACGTATTTCTCTTTTCATTAAGTTTAATGATGTACTAAAATTACTAAAATTAATAAAAATAAAGACATATTTTCACACACAAAAAAACATAAAAATGACAAAAACTAATTTTTAAAACTTTAACTGAAATGAAAATGAAAAATCTAAAAACAAAAACTAATTCAAATATTAATAAAAACTATAATAGTATCACAAAAATAACACAGATTTACGCATGTCATTACAGAGAATGTTTACAGTGAAAGTCAATGGAGCCCAAAAAAACATCAGACTCCATTAATTTTCATTCTATGGACAAAAAAAAAAAAAAATCCTTAAAATGTCTTCTTTTGTGTTCCAGCGACACGAGGGTGAGTACATAACATCATTTTCCTTTTTGGGTGAACTATCCCTTTAATAGTGCTATCATGAGCACCAGTGTGTCATACTTGCTGTCTACAAACACAAGCTTTCGCAGAAGAGAGAAACCTGTTGCACACACACATGCCGTCTGGTTTCACCGGATTCTTCCCTCATCGAGATCAATGTGAGGGAAGAGCTTCTGATCAAACGTGGACTTATTAAACTCAGGTTTGCTGAAATGTGCTGTTTTACACAGTTTAGAGTGACAGCTGGAGGTGTGTAAGAACCAACAGAGTCTCTGAGGTCTGAACACGAGAGCGACTGAACTGTGCTTTAATGCATGTTTATTAGAGAACCATCAAACCGTTAAGAAACACTTGTTTCAGGTCTTCGTTATAAAAGCTGTGAACTTTGGCTGATAATCCGCCTTCGTGTCTCTCGAATCGCTTCAGTTATTCTAGTATTCTCAGGTGACGTCACAACATCTCTCATGCAAACATGGAGTTCTGCTTATTTATGTCCGGACCATAGACAGTATAGGTCCGGACTCGGGAAACCTCCTCAAGCTTTAGCTTTAAACTGAACGTTCTGGCATCATGTGTTTCACAATCTGTGTTTCTGGATGATCATATGATAAGATGATGAGCAATTATGAAAATCTCAGAGCTGCTCTTTATTTCATAGAGGTCAGTTGCAGTTTTTATTGGTTTCTAAAATATATATATATATATATATCAGATAAGACTAGTCAATTTTTTTTTTTTTTTTTTATCTTTGGTCATGTCATGAAAGTGAGTCAGGACTGACTGTTAAATTGAATACAAAATAATATAACATAAAATAATGAAAAATAAAATAAAAAATAGAATAAAAAAATATTAAAATGAAATAATGAAAAAATTAAAATAGAATAAAAAATAAAACAATATAAAATAATGGGAAAAATAATTAATAAAAAGATATTAAAATGAAATAATGAAAAAATAAAAATAGAATAAAAAATAAAACAATATAAAATAATGGAAAAAAATAAATAATACAAAAATATAAAAATAAAATAATGAAAAAATAAAAATAGAATAAAAAATAAAACAATATAAAATAATGAAACAATGGAATAAAATAAATAAATAAAAATAAATGTAAAAAAAATAATAACATGAAATAATAAAAATAATAAATAAAGAATGAATGAATGAACGAACTAAAGTAGGTGCATTTCCCTAAAGAGAGTTTTCTGTGAGTTAGCACTGACTCTCGCCTGTCGTCTCCTGCAGAGTAAATGATGTGGACAGTGTGTTTTGGCATTAATGCCGCCGCTGAACATCCAAAAACTGAACTCGCTTCATCAGCGCTTTATTCTGATCAAAGCTGAAGCCAGATGGCCCTGTGTGTGTGTGTGTGTGTGTGTGTGTGTGTGTGTGTGTGTGTGTGTGTGTGTGTGTGTGTGTGTGTGTGTGTGTGTGTGTTACACGAGAAGACTGCTGATGGCAAGAATGCAGTAAATGATGAGTGACTGCACAACTTCAACAAGAACCTTCAGACATGATGACAAGACAACAAAGACTGAAGGCCGGCTCAAAAATACAACTTTTTCTCATTTTCTGAAGACAAATCTTCAGTTCAGGTCCGCTACACTACATGGTGTGTGTGCAGGATCCTCCAACACTTTCCAAAGGGACCAAGAACCCCATAATGCACAGAGAGATGGAGGGATAAGACCATATTATACAAAACACATCCATTACAATCCTTAACTTTCATGTTCTGACACCCAGAGATCCCAAAGTTATACATAACAACAGTCATTTATACAGTAATCTAGAGCTTTTTAATAAATATACACTACTGTTAAAACGTGTGGCTGTGGGGTCAGTACAATTTTCTTCATGTTTCTTCTGCTCACCAAGACTGCATTTATTTGATTAAAAATACAGTAAAAACAGTAAAACTGTGATT
>JAJAQA010000013.1:38049263-38199263 GCA_021464565.1 Rutilus rutilus | reverse complement strand
GCCGCAACAATGGAGAATATGAGGAAAATAATCAACATTCAAGCAGGAAAACCTGTTCTAGTAGAGCCTGAAAACAACATCAAGACTGTGTAAAAAGGACCTCTTTAATAATCACTCTAATTCTATGAAAATAGACTATTTCTAATAGAAAATATCCTCACCACAACCATTACGACAACGACACAGAGGAACGACACGTCTGAATTACTTTCAGGGCCATTTTTTTGTTCCAGTTGATGAATGATAAAAACATCAGAGTTTAAAGAGCTTGAGCACTTAAAGTGGCAGACGACGTAACTGCATTATGTGCTTATAATAAACAGAATATTGCCGTGTTTTGATGTGGATGCTAATATCCTAATAGTTCTTGCAGTGAAACAGGCCTTTACACCAGGAAGATTTGAAAAATGAAGGAAAACAAAGCCAATATTGTTATGCTGCTAATGAAAGGTACAATAAAACTCTCCAGAACACATACAAGATGTGTGAAGACAGATCGGTCGCGGTGATGAAGGCCGCTCGAGATTGCAAGACTATTATTCAGCCTGGACTCTGACAAACAGCAATTACCCCAATCGACAGATAACGAGAGCAGGGCGATCATTCAGTGACGGAACGTCCCATAAAGCAGCGGGACATTACCATACTCGCGCTATACATCTTTCCACAACTTCACCAACTTGTTGGAGCTCCAACAGTGATGAAGGATTCACTAAATCAAGCCTGAGCTCCATTGGCAAAGCAAACGACGGCACTCAATCAGCAAGACAATGGCATGACTCTATTAAAATGCGCAACCTAGCCCACAATGGGATGAGTCAGACAGCCGGTCTCCATTATGTTTCAACAAACTGACCTGAGTGCTAATTTTCAATCATCCATACATGGTCTCATTACTTTCATGCATGCGTGTCCATTTGTTCGTTCAAGCTGATGTCTATCTGCCTGTTCATCCATCAGTCCATTCATTACTGTACCGTTCTTTCTCTGCATTCATGTGTCTATCTGTCCTTCCATCATCCTTCATACCTCATGTTTATATAAATCCTGTGCACATGCATAAAAATAATCCATTAATTTATTCACTGGTCCAGGTATTCCCAAAATGATGATTAATTAAGACTTTGTATAATTAAAAAATATGTATTATTAAATATTTAATATACATAATACAAATAATTAATATAATTAATATAATCATTAATATAACACCCCAAACTCTCCACCTCCTACAATAGCCACGCCCCAAAATCAGTAACCACTCCCCAAACTCAGTAACCACGCCCCAAACTCACCATCTGCTACAGTAGCCACACCCCAAACTCAGTAACCACGCCCCAAACTCACCATCTGCTACAGTAGCCACACCCCAAACTCAGTAACCACGCCCCAAACTCACCGTCTGCTACAGTAGCCACACCCCAAACTCAGTAACCACACCCCAAACTCTCCGTCTGCTACAGTAGCCACGCCCCAAACTCAGTAACCACTCCCCAAACTCTCCGTCTGCTACAGTAGCCACGCCCCAAACTCAGTAACCACTCCCCAAACTCTCCGCCTGCTACAGAAGCCACGCCCCAAACTCAGTAACCACGCCCCAAACACTCCGCCTGCTACAGAAGCCACGCCCCAAACTCAGTAACCACTCCCCAAACTCTCCGCCTGCTACAGAAGCCACGCCCCAAACTCTCCATCTGCTACAGAAGCCACGCCCCAAACTCAGTAACCACACCCCAAACACTCCGTCTGCTACAGAAGCCAAGCCCCAAACTCTCCGCCTGCTACAGAAGCCACGCCCCAAACTCAGTAACCACACCCCAAACACTCCGTCGGCTACAGAAGCCACGCCCCAAACTCTCCGCCTGCTACAGAAGCCACGCCCCAAACTCAGTAACCACACCCCAAACTCTCCGTCTGCTACAGAAGCCACGCCCCAAACTCAGTAACCACACCCCAAACTCTCCGTCTGCTACAGTAGCCACGCCCCAAACTGAGTAGCCACGCCAATAAACTCTCTGTCTGCTTGGGTTAAGAGAATATATTAAAATAAATAAATTATAAAAATAAAACACTTCCTAAAAAAAGCTGAATATTTTATGTTTACTTTCATGTCCTGTGACCATCAGAGAACTAAGAACATGTGAATGCTGCAAAGGCAGATGCTGGAGAGCTGAAGCACATCTGCGCTCCACATTCTGACGCAACCTTGACCTCCCCTGAGTTTGTCAACCTTTATTCCCCCAACATGGTTTCCTCATCCAGCGTGTTATTTGCAGCTGGCTATTTGGCCGGCGAAAACCTCCAGGGCCCTCGTCGCATGAGCATTTCCGCGCCGACTGCCTTTCATGAGCACGCTGCAGTTTTTAATAAGGCCGACTCAATGGCAGAGAGGAGAGCAGGAAAAAAACATTGCCTGATCATTTCGCTTTTACTGCAAAAAAAAAGTCATAAAATCTTTGGCAGAGAGTCATCAGGTTGGTCTTCAAATACTATGGCTTCATTATTTTGCAGATATACCATGTTAAAGGACACTGTAAACATGGATTCTGAAGGAGATCTCTTCAGGAGATCACGTCTTGATGGAAATAAAGTTGGGATGTTATTTCCATCAAAAGGTGCATCAATTTTTGGTCAAGATCTTGTATTGACAATGCAAGAGTCCAGCACTCTGTAAAGTCTTCTCCAGCACAACCCAAAAACCTTCAATGAATTTAAGGTGCAGATTTTTCATGCTCCTCCCAACCATTTTTTTAACATTTTGAGCCTGATAAATCTTGACATTGTCATCTTGGAATATGGCCATGATGTGTCTTCCAACATGGTTGTTTAAGAAATGAAAAGTTACACACTCCATCGATTAGGGTTAGAAGAACTGTTACAAATAAAGGGTTACACTTTATTTTAAGGTGTCATTGTTACAGTGTAATAATATATTTAAGTACTGAGTAATATTAAGCAACTACATGTACTTACTATAGGGTTAGGATTAGGTTGAGGTTTAGTTGCATGTAATTATGCATAATTTACTGTTATTACTATGGTAAGTACAAGTAACATATGTAACAAGGACACTGTAAAATAAAGTCTTACCAAATAAAGTGTAACCCAAACATATAACATGATACAAACATAAAAATGACTGCAATAATGATCCAGTCATAGACTCTTAAAATCCAAACAGCGACTTGGATAAAAGCATCTGTCAAAAATGAGCTTTTCTAACCTTATTAACTTCCAGAACTTCTCTCCTCTCCTCGCTGGATGCACGTGTTTGATTGGCCATTCGGTCGTCCAGTTTAGAGCTGTCATCCTCTACATAGGGGATAAGTTGCTAAAACAGAAAGACAGAATAAAATTACCACATATCAGCCGCAGACAATATAAAATAAGCAAACCCATTTCATGCTCTAATCGTTCTATAAATAATAATCAGGCAATGGTAAAAAAAAAAATCTAGTAAATGGAGAAAGATGCTTTTTGGGTCGGAGATGGTGTAGTTACAGGAATCTACCAGCAGGGGCAAACCAGCTAAAAGACAGCTTAAAGAAAGTCTGGAGAGGTTTAACAATTATTTTATTTATGTTTAATGCTCAACTGAAGAAGAATGAGGCACCTTTCGAATGTCACCGAAGTCTCACTACACGAGACTCAACCTGCAATCTGATGCCTTCCTGGAGAAACATCTCGTATTAAAAATGAATGAAAAAGATATGATGGTATTTGTGTACTGAAACATGAATTTTGTTTCTGATTTTGAAAGCCGGGCTGTTATCCAAAGCTACATGAAGAATAATATGAAGGACAAAAACCACAGTTTGAATATAATTTCGTGTTAACATTTACTGTGGTGAGCCACTGTCTAAACAACACGAGAGCTTAAGAGATGAGATTAAGGTTCAACAACCTGGCGACGCCACAGTAATGGATTGTTGCATAATTCAAAAGGCTTTCATCGCAGAAGAAATCAACACTTATGTTTTAGTCTTATTGCATAACTCTGCTCTTTTGCCCAAATAAATCCGTCATCAGGCACTGCCCTTTTGGCTTTCAAATGAAGAGGTTTGAATGATTTAACTTCACAAATAGTCAGCGCCCCTCGCCAGCACGGACAGGGTTGTTCGAGTCTCGGTTCAGATGCTTCTGCCCTCTTATGCTTTCCTGCATCACTAAAGTGTCTTGTTCTTTTGGTCACGTTCCATCATCCTGTGACCTTGCCGAACAGACTCGCACGTCCCGGGTTTAACATCACAGTGACACCTGCTGGTGTTCTGCATGAGGAGAAGAAAAACACCCTCACTGGCAACGGGATTTACTACGGTTTGCAGAAGTCAATTTACCGGCATGTAAAATAAGCTGGAGGAAAATGGCACATGACTAGTTGACAAGAAATACACTTAGGAAGTTGGCATGGCCTGCGGTGTGGCATGTTATATATTTTTTAAACCATTTTTAAACAGCATTTTGCTTTTTTGCATCTCGTATTATATGGCTTCATTATTTAATGGCGTTGATATTGCATTAAACCTGCGTTGGTCATCATGCATCTGTGTTTTCATTGTCAGTTGTTATTGGCATGTTATATATATATATATATATTTTTTTTTTTTTTAACAGCATTTTGCTTTTTTTTATTTTTATTATGCATGCATCTCATAATGGCGAAAAAGCATAATTTTGCGGTTGATATTGCATTAAACCTGCGTTGGTCATCATGCATCTGTGTTTTCATAGTCAGTTGTAAATATTCTTTCATTCTATGAACATCCAAGAACTTTGAGTTCAAGAAATACTTCCTCAAGAAATATTTCCAATGGGAAATGACTGAGACGGAAAAAAAATATTTTTTTATGTTATTTGTTTGTGTCACTGACTACTAATGAGTTGTGAGACAGCATATTATCACAATGAAAAATAAGCTGGAGGTAAATGGCACATGACTAGTTGACAAGAAATACATTTAGGAATTTGGCACGCATGTCCTGCAGTGTGGCATGATATATATATATATATATATAGATAAAAATAAATAATTTTTAACAGCATTTTGCTTTTTTTTATTATTATTATGCATGCATCCATCTCATATTATAAGGCTACTAGGCTACTTTTTAAAATAATTTGCCACAATACCATTTAAACAGAACTATTGAAGTCAAAAAGGTGACCTAAAATATACACTTCATCTTATATATTCATATACATTTGACCAAAAATCTTCATAAAATATGTTATGCTTTAACTACCCATTACAACTGAATATATTTTATATATTGAATATTGAACCATTCAAAAGTTTGGGGTCTCAAGGTTGCATTTATTGCACTTATTAATACAAATATTCTCAAATATACTCAATTTAATGCACATATAAATTCTAGTTTAAAAAAACGAACTTTTGAATGGTAATGTCAGTCTGCCCACTTCTATCTGAAAGGTCAAACGTCGACACACAGACGGCAGCGCACACTGCACAGGTAACGGCTTAAACGATCTATGATTTCAGCGGGGAACAGAAAAATCAAGTCCTGCTTTCTGAATCACTGAATCACTCATATTTCGTGGCTCTGCGGCTTTACAGAGCAGACCTTACAGGCTTCAGGCCGTCACATGCCGAGGAGGAAAAATCTGATCATATGAAATGCAAGAGAGGGAGAGAGAAAAGCCCCTGGCAGGTTTATCAAGCTAGGGAGTGAATGCAGAAAACCACGGGCGAGGGACTGGCCAAGCAGAGAGAGAGAGAGAGAGAGAGAGAGAGAGAGAGAGAGAGAGAGAGAGAGAGAGAGAGAGAGAGAGAGAGAGAGAGAGAGAGAGAGAGAGAGAGAGAGAGAGAGAGAGAGAGAGAGAGAGAGAGAGAGAGAGAGAGAGAGAGAGAGAGAGAGAGAGAGAGGGAGGCCGAAGCTCAAGGACTGATTTAATTAGCTTTGCGCTCTTTAGGTCTGAAGAGTTTCTGAAAAGAACAAGAGCAAAAACAATCTAAGTTCACACTTGGCAGGTTTGGCTGGATTAAAACGAACTCTAGTGTGATTGCTCTGTTCGTGCGCTTCGACTGAAACATGAACACAACACAGACCAAAGACATCTAAACGAACCAAAAACAGGACATGGTGTCACAAGATGTGACCCTAAAAATGACCGAATGCTCAAGAATATCTGTGTCCCAAATCACCCCTATACCCTTAAATAGGGCACTTGAGTCGACAGCCATTTGTAGTGGCGTCCGAAACCACAGTGGATGTTATCAAGTGCACTCATTAAATCCCATAATGCACGGCAATAACAAGCATACAACCGATTTATGCTCAGAATACCCATAATGCACTTTGAAGGTCGTGCCGAATGAATTCCTGAGGCTGCAGTTGAATCATCCATCCATCCGTTTTCCAAACTGCTGGTCCAATTTGGCTATAGCGTATAAATTCCTTTAATTAAGCTTTATATATGCTAGTTTTCAAGATGAATAGAGTTCAAGATAAATCTTTTCATTACTACAGGAGCTGCAGTTTTATAAGTTTCAAATGATTATCAAACGGCAAGCGCAAACTATGCAAAAGCGGCACTCAGTGTCCGAATTCACTCTCTCGTCTTCATTCACTCCCTCAAGTATTAGTGGAGTAATGTAGGGAATAGTGAATGAGGGTATAGCTCTGGTTTTTCTCATCATGTTTCCCATATTACATTTCCGTTCAGCATCAGAACCACGTCTCCTCACAGCAGATCGGCACTTGTGTGTGTTGTACCCCTTTTCCACCAAAAAGGAACTGGTTCGGAACTGGTGCTGGTTCAAAGTTGGTTCAACTTGCGAATCTTCTCAGAACCTGTTTGTTTTTCCACTGCCTAGAGAGCCCAGCGAACGACGTCGTTACGTCACTGTGTACGTTGCCATACGTCTTAGCTTTCCCAACTTCAAGCATAACAATTACAATGCTGGACTACATCGTCTTTCTGCAAATGTTTCTCCTGGCTTTGCGATCCTATATCGGGGTCAGAAGAAGACGTTTAGAACACATTTGTGCTGCTCGTCTGGATGACTATAGTCGGAGGTTACGTTCGAGAAGAAGTTCGACAATAACCCCGACCCCAGCCCCCGACGTAAGCATGACGTGGTAAAAGAACGGCTCTAGTCCAGCAAAGAGTTGGTGCCGCTTTGGAACCAATTTTCCTGGCCGAGAACCGGTTCTTTGGCTGTCGAAACTTGGTGGAAAAGGGGTATTAGAGGAACTCCTGCCGCTGTTTTGACTCCTTTACACATTAATATAAGCTCTTAATGAATCTCAGCTGGTTAAAACACCATCATATGCAAGTTACGCACACACAACCAGCGCATTTAGCCCAGAACACAGCATTGTTTTGGATGTTCGGTAAGTTCCGTCACGTAATATACGTAATAAAAGCAGGTTTTGAACATATCCCTATGACTTTAGGTTCGGTCTCTTTGTTAAAACGCCGATGTGAACGCTATAAGCCCTTTCACACCTACCTCGTTTGGTCCGGATTTTCGGACTTGATCCGAATCAGAATCACAGGTGTGAAACCTCCCCCGGACCACGATCCGGACTAAACAGACGACATTTGGTCGGACGCAAAGAGCTAGTCTCGGTCCGGATCAAACTGAACAAAGGTTTGGTTCGTTTCTAGTATGAACGCATTTTCTGTATGGTTCGGACTTTCAGACCATTTACAGGAAGTCCCGGTGGTTCCCGCAGGATTGCTCGCTCTTCTCCTGCTTTCCTGCCGGCAACGATTAAGTGTTTCTCACAACGAGGACGTTCATTTGGCGAATTTGAACTAGCTTTGAGTATAGCTGGTGCTGCCGGGAGTGATGCCGTAATAATAACAGTATAGTGGCAACGATATGCGTATGTTCATTCGTTCTTGAGGGGGGGTTGGTCCGAACCAAGCGAACCAAGTGAACCGAATTACAAGTGTGAACACAACCGCATCAGATTCAGAGATTTCGAGGAATGACCTGGCAAACTCAACCTGAGTTTTCAAGAAACGGCTAAAGACGCATCTTTTTCGGCAACACTTGATCCATTAATACTAACTCTAACTATTGAAAAAAAATGTGTTGTCCTGTTGTTAGTTTAATTGCTTCTATTGCTCTCCTCCTTTGGATAAAAGCATCTGCTAAATGATTAAATGCAAAAGTAAATGTAACCACACTAACAGAGCAATTGCATTAGTAATCGCACCAATAATGCAACGCATTCTCATCCTTGGGCGTCATATACTGACGCTTTTGACATTTCGTCTACATCCAACGCACATGGCACCCTTTAGCGTCAATATGACACGCAGATAGCTTTGTTCGGTCATGGGTAGGTTTAGGTCTGGGGTAGGGTTAGGGTTAGACCGCTAGGAGGCGCCTTCTGGCCCATATCTATCTGCGTCTCATATTGACGCTAAAGGGTGCCATGTGCGTTGGATGTAGACGAAATGTCAAAAGCGTCAGTATATGACGCCCAAGGATGAGAACGGGCTGAATAATGCCAAGGGCCCTATCTTGCACCCAGCGCAATTGACTTTGTACACGACGCATGTATCATTCCTATTTTGCACCCGACGCACAGCGGACTTTTCCCTCCACAGATGCTTGTCGGTAAATTAGGGAATGAACTTGCGCTCCCGGGGCGGTTTAGCGAAAAGAGGAGGCGTGTTCCGGCGCAAACGTTCCCTGGTGCTATTTTGCAGTTCCAGAAAACAATTCCGCCACTGACCAGGAGAAACCTCGTCTAAAGTCAGTGGCGCGTTATTCAGATGCTATTTTAAGGGCGCATGCTTGGCCATAATCAATGTAGCGTGTGCACAACGCGCATACACTTTGCTTCTCTCATCTACACAGAAGCAGCAGTTTTCATTTTTAGAAAACCATACATTATTACAAGGAAAAATATTCCACACGAGGGAAATCATTGTTGTGTCCATGAAGATGTGAAAAAATAGGCATAAATCTAGCTTACACATTTACCCAAATTATTATACGCCTGTTTAACCGAAGCTAATTTGGGTGGGTTTCTCCATCCCCATACAATGTCACTTCTCTGTGTTTTACGGCCCTGACGAGAACGTCGGTCTCCTCGGCTGTGAACCGCTCCTGGCGTGCGTCTGGCAAATCCGCCATTATAATAGCAATCCGCAATGGAACAAGCGCGCCTGCTCTTAAAGGGAATGTGAGATGTCGCTCTGATTGGTTTATTTCACGTTACGCCCAAACCACACCTATGAGTAATGAAGCTACATCAGACCAACACATTTTAGATCCGCCCACAAAGCTACTTGCGTTTCGCGCTTGATACTTGCATTTCAGATCGTTAAAATAGGGCCCCAAGTCCCCCTGTGGTGAAAATCCAGCTTTTAATGTTGTTTATGTGTCTATGTGGTGTTTTTAATCTGCTTTAAGACAAACCATGTGTAGATTCATAAGTCGACACCATTGCTGAGTATTTCCTCCTTAAAACTGCAGTGAACCAAAGACAGTCTCAAAAACACGCTTTGAAATCGCTGGTGTTTCTGACGTCACAAACTACCTTGTAACCAATCAGATCAACGTGTGATCGTCAACCAGTGGATCTCTGAGCTGAGTGTGCGAGTGGAGGCGGGGCTCATTTGCATATTCATAGAACCGCGCATACTAAATGAGGCAAGTTACATACATTCAAGCTATTTTAAGGCATGAAGAAAAAAAAACGTTTAAATATGTCATTTTGGTGAGTTTTAAGGGATAAAATGATTGACCACAGGGGGACTTTAATGTGTCATTTTCTTTTTTCCGATCTGGACCAAAAGAACCAAGAGAGCCGAACCGAACACACCCTGAGTTTCCACCTGTCAGCAGCAAGCGCAAGAAAGAAAGAGCCAGCTATAGTTAATATAACGCAGTCAACACATTACTCAAGGCCCAGACACTGAAAGATGGATGTGTTCTGCCAGCTAGTGATTCACCGAGGCTCACTCGGGTTGATTACTTTGAGGCGACTGGAAAAAGTGAGGTGGTAAATGAAATGACTTGGCTGTTTCTTTTTCGGTGTGCAGGAAATTCCACCGCTGGGAGCCGGTGATTGCCTGGGCTGGAAAATGCTGACATGAGGGACTTGGCCAGCTGTTCATTAGCGAGCGCCTCGGCTAATTAGCGAAGTGATGATGAGGTAATGCCTCTGACTCCATTAACTCACTTCCTGTTTGGAGAGAAAGCGCAACAGGAGCTAAAGATAACACCTGAACCAAACACACGGGACCGGGCCAAAATAAATATCCTGTGAGCACGAGCTCTTCTGGTAATGAGATGGAAGAACCTGAATTTCATGCCCTCCGGTTAAAGCTCCTGCAGATCTAATGACTTTATTCCAGCGCTCTCTCGATAAAAGAGAAGAGACTGCATGAAACGGACCAGCTGTGCATTCGATCTTTATTTGCTCTCATACGCATTCCAGTTGTAATTCCTGAGTGCCAAATTTACATTTACAACGTCTCCATCCTCATGTCTAAATCACAGAGACACTTTATGTTTTACATAATTTACCTGTGGTTCATAAAAAATTTTTTTTTATTTTTTTTTTATTTTGAATTGGCTTTTATTTTTATATTTTCCTGTGATTTCTTGCTTTTTTTAATATTGCTATTTAGGTTTAATCTATTTTTATTTAAGTTTTAGTTATTATTTATTTCTAGTTGATCATTTTTGTGCTTCAACTTCAGCTTATTTCCAAGACAACATTTCAATTTTTTGTTTAGTTAAAAACTTTCTACTAATATTTATATTTGATCTTATTTTAATTAAAATATTTTTTTTTAATGGTTTTAGTTATATATATATATATATAGTAGTGGGAAAAAGTGACGGCCAGAGGGGATATTTGTTTAAATGACTCTACAAGTTCAATTAAACCATCAAAATATGAGGAAAATATTTTATATTTTTAAAATATTTTAAATATGAGGGAAGAACAAAACACTAAACTTGGTTAAAGTATTATCTGACTAAATTATCTAGCAAAAAGGCAAAGTTCAGCTACAGGTTTTATTTTACCATGCGAAAAAAGTGCATAGCTCACAGGAAAAAGCATAGATTGACTACAACATCAGTTATTAATATTTTGTTGGTTCTCTCCTGTTTCTTTGCATGAGAGCCTGGCACAGTTTGGCATGTTTAATTGCGTTATTATCACAAATAAAACAATCGACTCCAAGCACTGCTATGCAATATGCTTACAAAACAAATTTTTGTTATAATATTTGAATAAAGGGTTTGAAATGTACATTTTCCTAGGCCAGACATCACTATTGGCCACTACTATACATCTTTTCTTCCTGATTTTAATGTTATTTTATATTCCAGATGTTTCTGTCATAGAAGTCATTAAACCAGCACTCGAGAAGATCAGAAAAACATGCTCTTGTAAAGCCAGACCTGACGTCAGTGAGCAAACTGAGTCAGTGGGAATCTCAGTTGGACTCAATCAAGTTTGCAGGATGTTTCCTCAACTAGAAATTGAAAGCTAGTGCTCAAAAGGTGCACGAATTAAAACGTTTGCAGGCACAAATAATGTTATGAATGGAAAGAATTACCTGGTGTACAAGATCAACTGAACTAAATATTCACTCTAACGCCACTTTATCAACCCCTCATATTATAATTTATACGTCTGAAAAATGTATTTAAAATGATGCACACTCACACAGGAGACGCTTCAATCATGTCAGTGGCCTATAAAAAGCGGTTTTATTCTATACAGGCCAGTGATTCTCAACATTTTCAGGGCAGTCGTGGCCTAATGGCTTTATAAACTATAATCACTGGCTTCCGGTAAGAGCCGTACACGAGTCTAGATCCAGCAGAAGAGTGACCTCTGACCCGACACATGACGCAGGATATAGGAGTACACATTTCTCTTTAAAAATTCTCATTTTAGACTTCGAATTCATGACCGGTGTTTTGTTTTGCTCTGTCCTCTGTGCTTCCCTGTTCGTCAATACGTCATGCGTCGGGTCAGAGGTCACGGCCATTACCAGAAGCCAGTGATTATAGTTTATAAAGTTATAAATATGGATATTTTTCTCTCGCTTCAGAAGGCCTTTATTAACCCCTTGGAGCCATATGGATTATTGTTAAGATGGATGGATGCGCTTCTTTGTACCATTCACTCCCATTATAAAGCTGGGAAGAGCCAGGATATATTTTAATATAACTCCGATTGTGTTTGAGTGAAAGTAGAAAGTCATATAGACCGAGGATGGCTTGAGGGTGAGTAAATTAAGGGATTTTTGGGTGAACCAACCCTTTAATGCTCATTTTAAATGGCATTAGATATAACAAAGATCAGTTCCAAGATAATTAAGCCTGAGTGATCTAAAGAGCAATCCAAGAGGAAATACATAAATGCTAAAAAGTAAGGGGCCCAGAATCGAACCCTGAGGGACACCAGAGCCAATCTCAATCTCAGACCCGAAACCACTCAAAAATAAACGTTACAAGCCAACTGGACATTTTTTTATTGCATTTGATGTTCATTTGAGTTCCTGAATATCAGTTTAAATCCAAGACCACTGCTGTATTTGCCACATAAACAAAAATGCTTAGTGCTCCTTTAAAATAACATTAAAGGTGCATTGTGTAATATTTAGGAGGATCTGTTGACAGAAATGCAATATCATAAACATAACTATGTTTTCAGTGGTGTATAAAGACTTTACAAAATGAACCGTTACGTTTTTATTACCTAAGAATGAGCCATTTCTATCTACACACACCGCCGGTCTCCTTACATCGACATGTTTCTACGGTGGCCCTGAACGGACATTCGTGATAAGAAGCGAGCTAAAGTCAGCGAATAAAACACTGACACAATGATGAATCAGTAACAATAATATTCGCAATAACATCGTTTTACTGAATAATTAAGTAAACCTAATTTCTTAATTTATCTTTGTAAAGAAACCTCATTGCTTAACTGGCTACTCTCTGCTGTCTCAGGCGACGACATCACTTCCTGTCGGCCACCGTAACTTCTGTTGGGTGCAATTCGCAACCTCACCACTAGATGCCGCTACAAATTTACACACTGCACCTTTTAAATATAACAAAGATCAACAGAATGACTCAATGTAATGACAACTGGAGAGTCTAGAGAGAGTGTGATCTCACCTCAGGAGGAATGGGCTCCAGACCAGCGCAGTTCTCATTGCATTTATCATAGACGAGACGGAGTTTGCGGAAAAGCACGGAGAGCATCCGCAGGTGCTCCTGCAGTTTCCCCAACCGGTCCTGATGAGTGTTGGGATGATAGCTGACTCCGTTGGGCAGCTGAGCGAGGAGACAGAGGGAGTCAGACATGTGGAGAACGGGAACGAAACCGCACGCGATTTGGCAAAGGCTGCGATTATAGTGCAGCGGCTGATCGGTAGTAAATGCTCCATCTGAACACCAGAGGGCGTCTCACACACACACACACACACCACATATCCCTCTGAACACCAGAGGGCGTCTCACACACACAGAAGAACAATAACACACATCATTCCAGGAAATCCCTATCGCTGTATCTGAATAAACAGAAGATTGAAACGCTTTGATTGATTAAACATGACTAATAAACACACGACTGCCTTATTCTGTGTCAGAAGCACATCATCTCACAGAAGGAGGAGCTCAACTGTCGTTATGAAGTGAGTTTGGAGTAAAAGCCATGTTATTAAATGTTGTCTTTTGTTGGACAAGAGGTTCATAAATGCTTCTCATGTTTGGAAAGATGTTTGGCGCGATAAGTGACTCAAACTCAGTGCTTTCAGAGTGAGCAGCGTTTACAGAGCCGAACATCAATGCATAACAAATATTCACAGCCTTTGCGATTTCAAAATCGCGATAAGCCAACTCGATTTAAGTGCGATTTACATGGAAATTGCGATACATCGTGCAGCCCTAGATCAGTCTTCATCTGTGGATGGACGAACTCACCTGCATGTTTCTCAGCAGCTGGAAGATCTCCATGGTTCGTAAGACGATGTCCTGCACCGTCTCCTGACCGATCCGACATAGTGATGCTGTGTTCACATCCCGAGCCGCCTGAGCCTGTTGCCCGGGGAACGGGGCCAGAGGAGGGGTTGCCATGGCGACAGAGGGATGCAGGCACTGATGGATGGATGGCTATTCAGTGAGACTTAGTGGCATGTCTGTTATGAGAGAATATTAAGTTGAAAATTGCACCATACACCATGTATCACACTTTTAAGCATTGTGTAATAAAACCATAAGTGTAGATATAAAACAATAAACTACGAAAGCTAACTAAATCCCATATATATATATTAATAATAATAATAATTCACATATTATTTGGATGGAAACATTCTTCAGCTTTACATTGAGCTACTATCATCAAAACTTGAATGTCTAACGGAGCTGACATAACATATATGTGATGTAAACACAGAAAATGTCATTCGTCTGAACATATGCAACATTTGGAGCGTTTAAATACCTTTGTTAGTGTTGTTGACAAGACGTCATTTTTTTCCGTGCTGTAATCTCGTCTGTCAGTCAGCCATCGCGAGATTTCACGAGAAGTCACCGTGTACTCTTACATACGCAAAGCTGAAGGCGAGGCGCCATCTAGTGTTCAATCAAATTTGTGATAGCCTACATTATGAAATTATTTATTTCGGAGATCATGCCATGGCACGTTCATAAATGTTGAAGATTGTCAGCTGCTCTGTGCAGTCCTGCGATAAGATATGGATTAAATGAACAAGAGAAACGGTTGCATTTAGGCCTGTATAATTGCATTATATTAGCGATTAAAAGAGCAAGTTAGAACTCAAATCATTGATTCATGACAAACACAAAGACAGACATTCATCAATTGAAAAAGAAGCAGGAAGACCTTTTAACTTCAGAGTCTGTGATCATTGATTTCACTTGAGTTTTGTAGACCTGCTCTGTCTAATAATACCATATTTCCTTTCAATATCAAAGAAGATGATTCAATATAATTTAAAGTAACTTTCAATATCAAAGAAGATGATTCAATATAATTTAAAGTAATTTGTGGCTCTCAGAGACGCAGGTCTTGATCTTGTTCCTCTCAGAGGAGAATATGCACTTAAACTCAACAGTCTGCTGTTTACTCGTCTTATTCGGTGTGTGTGTGTGTGTGTGTGTGTGTGTGTGTGTGTGTGTGTGTGTGTGTGTGTGTGTGTGTGTGTGTGTGTGTGTGTGTGGAACTCCCGCTTCAAAAAGGCTTTTCTCTGTATATATTCTGATTATTAGCTTGGCTTGATTTTCTGTCCTCGTCCAGTGGACTATAAAAGGATTAGGATTAGGAGCTGGAGGTACAAAGAGATTCAGTTTTCACTTAAAAGAGAATGAAAACTAGAGAGAGAGCGACAGCAATTCTCCTTTCCTTTGAATAAAACATCCAACAATGGAATTAAGATGGATTGGTTCACATGAACTACAATGAAAAATACTTCTAAAGCATGCATTAATCTTAGTTAACGTTAATTTCAGCATTTACAAACACATCATTCAAATCAAAAGTTATGTCTGATAATGGACCACAGTGCAAAAACATAAATGATTGATTTTTACACATAAATGGCTGGTGGACAGACTGAATTACTATGTGCTTTTGCCAATATCTTACTTTATATGCGTACAGTACTCAATCGTTTTAGCTGGAAAAAGCAGGAATTCACCTAAATGTTATTTTCACATTCCAGTTGCTGTAGTACAATCATACTAGACTGACTTGCAGTGTTGGGTGCAATTAATTGCTAAGTAATCTAATTACTTTTCCCTTGAAAAAGTAAAGTAAGGGATTACTCTTAATCTTTCTGTAACAGTTACTTCTGATGTAATTGCATTAAATACTGTATAGAATGATGGGAAAGAAGCCAATACTTATCGAACTGTTGAATGTTTTCTAGACAATGGTGGACTAGATGAGAGCGGGGCACAACCTAACACTTTTTGACTTTCTCAATTTGTGTAAATTCACTTGGGGTTCAGATTATCCATTATTTCCCACATTAATTTCACACATCTAGTACAATTTTGTGGTTTTGTTTTATTAATACAGTGTTTTTCTTGATTTACCCTGAAAGAATGGAAGTGAATAGTGACAACATGCCCCATAGGTGGAGCACAAACATGACCATATGACAGATTAAAATGTTACAAACTAAAATATTTTGTCAATAAAATAAAATTATTACCTTTTTCATATAAAATAATGGCATTTTTTAATAATGAAAATAAAGCAATTTTTTTTATTTGACAAAAACACACCACAAAACAAAGCTATAAAGCACAGTTCAAAACATTATAATAATTAATAATTTCTGAACATTTACTCTCACTCTTTTTCTCATGGTTTCTCAATAGAATTCATAAAAGTCTAGAATAGAATTACATTAACTCTCTTTTGCTTTTCATAATTTGTCATGGAACCAACCTGGGAAATTCATGTGTAGTTTCTTCTTGCCACGTCAGAGCAAACATTTGTTTGACCCTGCTGATGTTTCCAGTGACCTTAAGGACTCAAAAGAAGCAGCCACACATTTTCAGAATGACAAGAAATTCTAATATTTACTTGAAAAATAGCTTGTAGACAATATTTCAGGACACGATTCAATTTACGTGGGAAAAGGGACTTGTTAAACATTAGTAGTTTATTTTACATACTGTATAGCCTACTGTTCATACTGTGGATGGAAAGAAGTCAAGTACAAAATCAACATTGTTTGCGTAAGTATATTAAATTAAGAGGAAGCGCTTAAATATTTACAAGCAATACAAGAATTAATGTGTTTACTTTTTTACTGGTATATTTCTGTTTGCTTTTAAACCGGGCGGGTCTCACGCATTTGCAGCCCTAGGCGAGATTTTACATGCAAATCTTCCATCGCAGACAATTCCACTGATTCATAAACATAATCATAAAGTTCATAAACTCACACTAGTGCTGCACGATTCTGGATACGAATCATTTTGTGTGTGTGTGTGTGTGTGTGTGTGTGTGTTTCTAAATAGGAATCACGATTCTGAATAGTTAAACAAAATAACATACAATTTACTAGCAGTTCTGACTGAAGGTTGATTGCTGCAATCTATTTAAAATATATATATTTTTTTTAAATATGGTTTGAAGGATGACTCACACATAAATACTTCACTTGTTTCATTATTAGATGGATCGAGTGTTTTTGAACGAATGATTCAATGACAAATTAATTTTTTAACAGTCACTTGTCGCCACCTACTGGTGTAATAATGTAATTAAAACCATCTTTATTTGAAGCGTCGAGTTACTATCAAAAGATGATTTAATCTATAGACATCAGTGTTTATATCCAAACTATAAACTTTTATCCCAGTACTTCTGTAATAAGTTTAAATTATTGTAACAAATTAATAATTAGGCTATCCTATGTGGTTGAAAAGACTGTTTGTGACGCTGTTTCATATCTATATAGGACTACTGCTCTATCTGGATCAGAATTTTTTTTTTTTTTTTTACTTCACTCATTTGGGCTCCCCTAATATTTGCCTACTCCATGGGATGGCCCTGCTTTTGAACAGAGCCTAAGATGGTACCATGTATGCTTGCCTTGGACTATTACTGGAAAATAGTTACGTAACTGATCCGAGACTTCGAGGATCCAAATGCAGTCGTTTACCAGGGTAATCCAGAATCGCAATCCATTAAACATGCAGTAGGTCAAAAAACACAGGCAAACCTTCCAGATAGGGGACAGGCAGAGCGGGTGATCAAATAACCAGGCAAAAGAGTCAAAACCATAAACACGGGAAACCAGAAAAGTGCTCAGAATTGCAGTGTGAAACAAACAAGACTTTGCAAAGAATGACTGAAAACACAGGGTTAATAAAGGCAGAGTTAATGAGGTGATGACACAAAGGTGGAAGTGAATTACAGTATTACAGTACTGTATTACATTACAGTAGAATTCACTTTTGGTGAATTACAGTATTATTTTTATTTTTAAATAATAGTGTACTGTACATTTATGAAGGGAAGTATTGGCAACATCTCACCTGTCGTAAGTCAGTCTGACTACGAGCTTTGGAATTTGAAAATGTGTGTTTTTAAATGTAAAAAGTCCTTAATGTGAATTTTCGAACTTTGCTTGAGGAGTAAAAAAAAAAAAATCAAGATTGATTTCTAAACAAAAAATAGGAAATGAGAACAACAAAAAAAACAGTGATCGAAGAAATTAAAGTCCTCTTAGCGTTACAGAAATAATAGCGTCGGTAAATAAACAATTTCTAAGATCAACAATAAGATGAACACACTGTTGGTTGGAGTAATTATCCCTTTAATTAAGGGATGGTTGAAGGAGTACAGTACATTACAGCATCACAATAGTGCTGTTTACAGATGAAGAAAGATTAACATGCAGGAATCCATCTCAAATGATTTTCATTGCTAAAGTACCTTCTTACCTGCATGGCTCAGTGGGTTTCCTTTGGCACATGTCAAGTCATTTGACATTTTCTGTTTGTTCACTGATCAATGTTTATATGTGAATAAAGGCCTAAATTAAATCTGTTCATCAAGTCAAATTTGGACCGCTTGATTCATATGGATTAGTTTTATGATCTCTTTATGAACTTTTTGAAGCATCAAAGTGGTAGTTGCGTAGACTGTCGATGGAGCGACAGAAATCTCTCAGATTTCATTTAAAATATCTTCATTTTTGTTTCGAAGATGAACGAAATTCTTACGAGTTTGGGTCGACACGAGGGTGAGTAATGACAATTTGTACATTTTTTGGGTGCACTAAACCTTGAAAGGGATAGTTTGTCCAAAAATGAAAATTCCCAGATTATTTCAATGTATGTTTTAAAATAAACGCGTTTAACAGCAGAGTTCGTGGTGAAAAACAACATTATTTTCTACCAAATTCCATCCAAATGTGCATATTTTGCACTAAACTTACAAAAAAAAAAAAAAAAAAAAAATCAACATTTTTGAAGAATTACATGAAGAAACAGAAAAAACTGAGACAGACTAAATCCAGAAGAACTGCGGGAACGTCTCCGAGACGCTTGAAGAAACCTTCCTGCAAAGCTACCTGAAAAACTACGCGCAAGTGTACCTCATACCGACTCCTTGTGCATACACAAATCTCACTGGATTATTACAATTAATGGCAAAAAGAATGTTTGGAAATGTAAACTAATATTTCCTACTGACACACTACAGCAAAAGATATAAATAACTGACTTAAAACAACATTATTAAATAGGGGGGGGTATTAACATGCCTAAGACCTTTGCACAGTACTGTATATTTCTCCATTGTTTTTAATTCTATTATCCTGTATGCAATGCTTCATGGGATTGTAGCACACAGTCTTGTACCTTTGTCTTTTTGTCCTTTTTTGCTTCAAATCAAAGTTTGTAACGTTACGATTCTCCTCGCAGCTTGTTGGTTTGGTTCATGGCTTAGAAAGCTTTAACGAAAACCCTATGGGAGAAATGAACGTAAAAAACACTTCCGTATCCAGTGCTGCAGATACAGAGAGGGACGGCACTGTTTATAATACCACAACCTCAGTGAAATACTGTCATGTGACCCGCCCCCCAAAAACACACACTGAAGTCCAAGAAGACCTCATTCTACACTAAAACAGATGTAATTATATCAGCTCTAAAGCGTTAAAACCACAATAATCCTCTTGAAAAGGTCTCTTTCCGCCTTTATGGATAAGTCTCTGGGAGTTTCACTTCGTGGGGTTTTGACAGAGGTTACAGTCAGGCCTTTGGTCCTCCTGTTGCTCCAGTTGAATGGTGACCGAATGGAAACTGTATGCGTTGAAACAGGCTTGGGTTATTTCTCTCAACACCACCTGTGGATCTGCAGTGTCTTCTGAGGAGTTCAAAATGAACAGACGGGTGAATATTTCAGAATTAAATGCCAAAATTAAGCCGTATGTGACCCTCACCCACAAAACCAGTCACATGGGCATACCTGTCAACACACCCATCTCCCGCCCCCCTCCCGTTTTGTTATTTCTCCCGTGAAACTCCCGTTATTTGTATGGCCCAAACGTCGTTATATGAATAATCACATCAATATATTATTCCAAGGTTGTCCAGTTGCCAGATCTTGTATGAAACCCATCCTACTCGCGCAATCAACACATCATACAAATTTCAACCCATTTGCGAGCTCAACCTGGCAACCTACAACCCAGTTGTGCCGTCGATATCTGCGCAGGTAGTAGACGCGAGAAGTTGAATAAGCGTTACTGGTAGAAATGGGAAAAGACTCTGTGTTAAAGGGATACTCCACTTCTTTTGGAAATAGGCTCATTTTACAACTCCCCCAGAGTTAAACAGGTGAGTTTTACCGTTTTCTAATCCATTCAGCCGTAGCATAGCTTAGCATAGATCATTGAATCGGACAGGACCATTAGCATCTCTCTCAAAAAAATGACCAAAGAGTTTCGATATTTTTCCTATTTAAAACTTGACTCTTCTGTAGTTACATCGTGTACTAAGACCGACGGAAAATGAAAAGTTGCGATTTTCTAGGCTGATATGGCTAGGAACTATACTCTCATTCCTGCGTAATAATCAAGAAACTTTGCTGCCGAACCATGAGTGCAGCAGGCGTAATGATATGACGCAGCACCTGAAAATAGGTCTAATAGGTTAGACAAACTTAGTCCCGGTCACGTTGGAAGTTACAGAGCTGGGGACTATTTTCAGGCGCTGATCATATCATTACGCCTGCTGGACTCATGGTACGGCAGCAAAGTTTCTTGATTATCACGCAGGAATGAGAGTATAGTTCCTAGCCATATCAGCCTAGAAAATCGCAACTTTACATTTTCTTAGTACACGATGTAACTACAGAAGAGTCAAGTTTTAAATAGGAAAAATATCTTTTTTTTGAGAGAGATGCTAATGGTCTTGTCCGATTCAATTCATTATGCTAAGCTATGCTAAAAGTGGTACCGCCAGACCCGGAGTTCGGCTGAATGGATTCGAAAACGGTAAAACTCACCTGTTTAACTCTGGGGGAGTTGTAAAATGAGCCTATTTCCAAAAAAAGTGGAGTATCCCTTTAAGTAAATATTTAACGCAATTAACGCAGCATCCGTTTTTTTCTGTCATCCTTTGGCTGCACGGCGTTACATTATATGATGCGCTTTTATTCTTGCTAATGCTTTTAAACCATTCAAGCCATATAGGCTACTTATTTTATAAAACTTTATAAACGGAAAGCGCATCACTCATTCCCAGGAATACATTTGACATCGCAGCCTGACCTTGACGGAAATAAATATCCTACGCCAAAAGTAGGCTATACCAGAGAGAAAGTCTCAGCTGTGCTCAGATCTGTGAACCGTACAGTTGCTTTGGTTTTTCAATCCGTACCCGTTTCGCCCCGTGGCTCAAAAGGGACACACGAGAAAGCCAAAACAGAATGCATAATCTATTAACAAAATAGAACTATACGAAAAAAAAAAAAAAAAAAAACTATGTACGGTACAACGGTAACAGTGACCAAATTCATAATCCCTGCAATCGTTGTTTTGTAATATTCAGTTCCTGTGAAAAATTGTGAAATACTGTTCCAATAGGTAGAAGTTACACAACAATATGCTGATTGATTACATAACAATATTTGGATGTAATATTCAGTTCCAGTGAAAATCTGTTCCAGTTAATGGGAGTATACACAGGTGATGTGTAATATTCAGTACCAGTAAACTCCACCCGCTGGAACAGCTTCTTACAGTAAATGAATATTACACAACATCACCTGTTAAGTTTTGCAAACTGTACTCACAGATTTGTGGCCTATACCTTATTTTAGAAATCTGTTTTTCTGTATATTGATTTGTTGTGTGTTGTTAAGATGAATACAACTGTCTTAACTGAATTTTTCTATGATTTGGCGATGGGGTGTGTGATGTATAGATGACATGAAACCGTATGTGGTTGAACTGAAACCCCCCCAGGCCTCCCGTATTTTGGTACCCAAATGTTGACAGGTATGCACATGGGTAAAACATTTTTTAAACTGAGATGTATAAGTAAGATGTATGTATAAATAAGCTTCCCATTGATGTGTGGTTTGTTAGGATGGGACAATATTTGGTCAAGATACAACTATTGAAAATCTGGAATCTGAGGGTGCAAAAAAGCTTGAAACATTGAGAAAATCTCCTTTAAAGTTGTTCATTTATGTTGGCGATTGTGCTGCATTCACTCACAGAAATACATGTTTTATATATTTACGGTAGGAAATTTACAAAATATCTCCATGGAACATGATCTTTACTTAATATCCTAATGATTTTTGGCATAAAAGAAAAATCTATAATTTTGACCCGTACAAATGCGACTCGTGACTGGTTTCGTCACATATGGAGTTAAAGCGTTACCTATGGCCACGTGAGCGGAGAGCACCGCCTGGTTCATCGTCAGGGCCCAGATGTGAAGGTTGTGCACAGTTTTGACTCCCTTCACTAGGAGCAGTCGATCCCTCACCTCATTATAGTTCACACCGGCCGGAGTTCCTGTGGAGGACACACACTCGAGCTCCAATTCAAAACTGCATGATCCAAGAAATGAGAACGTTCCCTGTTAGCTCGGTTATTACTATGTTCTATATAATTGTTAACTCATCAAAACTTTTAAACAGCACAATGGAAGAATGACCTTTTTAGTGACCACTTTTTTTTTTATTAAACTACTAAAAATCTTACACAACATTTAATTGTGTTTCTCGAAATTATGCCATTTCAGACAATCTGACGAGCCCTAATTCAAATCTTCATGTTCCGAGAAAAGTTTTAACAAGAAGAGCATATGAAAAATGAAACGACCTTTCACAGAATGCCTAGTGGCCATTAAAACAGCTAATATAGAGACTATATTTAAGATTTACCTTCAATTAATCTACCAGTCAAAAGTTTGGACAGATTCTTATTCTTTATTCCCAGCTAACAATTATTTTTTCTTATAAAAAAAAAGTTTGGCTAACGTTGCCATTACGTTATACGAACGTTCTTAATGTTTTCTGAACGTTCAAAATGCCCAGTTTAAAAAAAAAAATGTAAAAAAAATCTTGGTTATGTGAACGTTAAATGGATATTTCACCGCTGGAAAGATGAATGTGTATTTAAATTGGGTCATTTATGTAGTAGAAATGTGAAATTATTTTAGAAGTTGGTGCCTTCTAGACTGAGAAAAGCCAGAACATGTATTTTTGGCTCGTGTGGATGAAAGACTACAACTCCCAGAATGCACTTGCTTCGCTGCCCTAGGAGGCCACGTCTACCGGTTACAGAGGGCAGTATCGGAAGAAATGATACAGCTAGGCCACTAGTCGACTCGAAACTGAAAAGACGGCGTTTTATCGTGAGATCCCCCTATGGGCGGGTTGAAGACATGCGGAACGAGCTCCTCCTACTGGCTGTAGTCTCTCGCCTCTGGTCAGAAAAGCCTCAGATGCTAAATGACGATTTTTGCGTCATCAGAGGTTTTTTCCCAGACACACAATACAGAAATCTCTCGTCTCAGGGGGACATGTAGGGAGGGAAGCACGGTTATGCGAAAATATAAATATTTATAAATGCAAATATTATGGGATTGTTACTTTTGAATGCACTCTGAACAAGTACTTACATTTTTAAAAATAACTGAAAAAACTGTTTCAGAAAAAAAAAAGTTTTTTGAGAACATTATTAACACTTTCCCTTCCAGTGACAGAAATGTCCCGGCTTTCAGTGTTTTCTCTGTTATACGGTAGGGGGCGCTATTACACATCTTCTGAAACAGAACTGAATCTCCTGATCAAAAGATACACAAAGATGCAGCAGAAACAAGCGATATCACATGTAAGCAGATGCATATGTAAAACAATGTGATCATCAACATTAAACAGCATATAAATCAAATCTGCCTATTGTTAGTGAATGAAATGTGGACCCAGGATGAGCTTTAGGACTGTGAAGCTTTTGGGTGTTGATCTACTAATCTCTGTTATGATCGTCGTTCTTAATCTGATCTGGATGTAGTCTTTTTGTTCTCAGCTTTTTGTTCAAAATGTTGCTTTTTTTAATGAAACTTACCCATATTCAAGTGCTGATAAAAAAAAATTATGCATGAAGCTTTTTAAACGTTTTAAAAGCAGAGGCTTTGTTCTTTCTTTGATATATCAAATATTCAACAAAATATTCTGGGGGCCATGAAACTTTTGTTTCAAAAATGCAAAACGTTTAGCTTCTTTAAAAAGTCACAGGCAAGACATTTTACCTTCCATCAAGACGATAATAATGTCCCTCATGATGGTGAACGTGGTTGCCAGGACGAACAGAGAAAACAGGAAGGTGCAGATGGGATCTGCAATTTTATATTCAGGCTGTAAAAAGAAAATACTTCAGTTCATTAGCATCATGCTGTTACATTTGATCTATACAAGGTTATTGTTAAATAAAACCAATAGAAACATTTCTGTTAAAGGCATTATATGTAGTTTTTCGCCACTAGAGGTCGCCTATTCAAAACAAAGGCATAGCTTGATGACGCCTTGATTTGGCGGAAAAGAATCCGACGGGACTCGGAAATAATATTCATGGATGAGATTATCAACGTTACTGTAGTATAAAGCAGAACAGAGCCGAGTGCCGTGTCATAATATCATATTAATAAACTGGATGGCTTGTGTTGCTAAATGGCATGCAATTCATTTTAAAACATATTGTATGACGGAGAAAATCCTGCATTACTGTTACTAAACACAAAGCTGCATCTGATTATGTTGTGTTAGCCACTTGGCAAAATATTGTTCTTTGAAAATATGGTCAAAACACGGTACTCGCGGAAAATCAAGAAAACAAGCGATTCAAACAGTGTTGAGCTGTATATCAATGATTCGTTTCTGTCTATAAATGTATCTAAACGGTTGTTCCCTTGTCTAACAAAACATTATATATTATATCACTGACAGGCGACGCACGGACATGGTCCGAGTCTTATTTCTCTGGATTTAAACATTCTTGGAGACATCTACTAGTGGTTCTAGTGGTTTTTGGATAATTTAATTAAAAAAATCTTACGTATTGTGCCTTTAATAAAAATTTAATAAAAAAAAAAAAAAATTGTTGGAAAACCTTGAACTAAATGAAAATTAGACATTTTTTCTTGTTGAAGCACTAAAATTATTACCTGGAAATAAATAAAAACTAAAACTGAAATAAAAGTAAATTAAACCTAAATAGCATATTATGCTCTTCCATAATAGAATGTTTGAAAAAAGTTATCTGGTCTTTAATTATGTTCTCAAAACATTAGCACTAAAACATTATTTATACAACATTCATGAAATATTTGGCTAACATTTTAACATTTTTAACGTTCAGAGAACACTCATAACCTATATATTTAATATATATATCATATTTTTGTGAGCTGGCTCATCAGTTAGGACTCATCGAATCTAAGAATGTAAAGTAAAACTGCTTACCTTAAAAAAGATGAGGAGGGCACTGACCAGCACACTGACACTCTGCAGAAGGTCTCCAATCACATGGACAAACGCTGCCCTTATGCTAGCATTAGCTTGTTGTTTTTTCCCAGTCTCTTGCTCCTTGACGTCACAAGGATTATCGTTAGAATGGCTGTGTCCCTTTTCCTTCCCGTGATCGTGACTGTGACCGTGGCCGGCGCTCAGACCACCGTGACTATGGCCGTGACCCGACTGATGCAGAGTGAGTGCCATTCTACACACACAACAACAGATAGAAGGTCCGTTTACAGGTGCAGTGTGTGCATGTTTAGCGGCATCTAGTGGTGAAGTTGCGAATTGCACCTAACAGAAGTTACGGTGGCCGACAGGAAGTGATGTCATGATCTGAGATGGATGTTTCGGAGTAAAATCAACCTAGGGTCCATTGCACCCTGACCTCAAGCCAAACACCCCCCAGAAGCCTTTTTTCCCTTGGTCGAACATTATTAAAGTTAGAGCTTATTTAGAGATATCAGCCGGATGGTTTAGTGCAGGCGCTAATGGATCCAAGGTTGTATCTCGTAAATTACCCCACTAATAATGCCCAGAATGGTACCAAACTTCTACAGTAGTACAAATAGGTTCTGTACTCATAAAACGAGGCATTGGAAAGTTTGTAAGTACATCAGGAGTTTATTTAAATAACACTTGCCTGACGGCTAATGCTACCGCTAACCCGGACGTCGAGGTCACTTCGCTGAGTTGAGAAAAGCACGTAAAAGTCCTGACAGAAAGCGATGCGTAAGGATGTAGTGTAACGACGCCCAGTTCCAGGAATGCACTAATATTTTGTTGGTAGTACCAGTTTGCAACAATTATTAGTTAACACTAAGTTGTCTACACTTCGGAAAAATATAAAAATTCGTTGTTACACTCCATCCTTATGCATCGCTTTCAGTGAAGTGACGTCAGTGTCCGGGTTAGCAGTAGCATTAGCCATCAGGCAAGTGTTATTTAAATAAACTCCTGATGTACTTACAAACTTTCCAATGCCTCGTTTTATGAGTACAGAACCTATTTGTACTACTGTAGAAGTTTGGTACCGTTCCGGGCATTATTAGTGGGGTAATTTACGAGATTCATCCTAGGATCCATTAGCGCCTGCACTAAACCATCCGGCTGATATCTCTAAATAAGCTCTAACTTTAATAATGTTCAACCAAGGGAAAAAAGGGACCTTGTTTGGCTCGAGGTCATGGTGCAAAGGACCCTAGGTTGATTTTACTCCGAACCATCCCTTTAAGCAATGAGGTTTCTTTACATAGATAAATTAAGAAATTAGGTTTATTAATTATTCAGTAAAACGATGTTATTGCGAATATTATTGTTACTTGTTCATCATTGTGTCAGTCGCTAAGTTTCCATCCACTTCCATCCACAATTATCTGAAGTTCGGTAAAAAAACTCATGCGAATAAAGCTGGTGAAAATGTGTTTCCATCCAACGGCTTTAAAGCGAATAAAAACCTGTGCGTAATGACGTCACATGCTGGTGTGCGATCAAATTGGTATATCGAATTGATTTGAGACATTTTAAGGTGTTTCCATTCATTTTCGCACTGAATCGCACAACATTCAAGCAAACATTTGCGAACAAAGTTTTGCTAGACAAAATGGATTTATTTGCAATAACGTTTCCATCAGCGTTTATCGCATAAGCCGTATATCGATCAAGATAAAATCCGATGAGACCGAACGTATTTCATTTGAGTGGATGTTCATGAAATTCAATCAAATTTTACTGTTTCATTCGATATCACTTAATTCGGATAAAAACGTGTGGATGGAAACATAGCTAGTGTTTTATTCGCTGACTTTAGCTAGCGTGAAGAAGAACAGCAGTGACGAAACGCGTTTGTCCGCTTAGGGCCACCGTAGAAACATGTCGATGTAAGCGGACCCGCGGTGTGTGACGATAGAAATGCCTCATTCTTAGGTCATAAAAACATAACGGTTCATCATGTAAGGTCTTTATACACCACTGAAAACATAGTTACAGTATGTATAATATTGCATTTCTGTCAACAGATCCTTGCACCTTTAAGACATTTTCACTGCAAATAACAGTTTTGCTAAGGCACTATATTAGTTAGTTATTAGACTAGGGCTATATATAGTGTGCGCATGCACAATGAGGGTTTGTCTCACATGATGTTGGCCAGTACAGCACAGCCGGAGGTGATGAGCATCACAGTGGCCTCGATAGTGAAGTCGTCGTGTATGAGCCGCTCCACTGCCAGATACACCAGAACGCCCGTCACCAGCCAGATGCTGAAGACCGACACCAGAGCGCCCAGGATTTCTGACAACACACAAGAGTACAGTGATAAAATTACACTTGTGCTTCCAGGTTACTGAATATATATATATATATATACACACAACCACTGTATGTGCATAAACAGTGAAGTGTAATTTATATCCTGTGATCAAAGCATTTCAGTGTCACATGATCCTTCAGAAATCATTCTAATATGATGATTTAATGCTCAAAAACATTTATGATTATTATATCAATGTTGAAAACAGTTGAACAGTAATATTTTTGTGTAAACCGTGATACATTTTTTTTTTTCTGGATTCTTTGATGAATAGAAAGTTTGAAAGAACAGCATTTATTTGAATATAAATATTTTTTAGCAATATTAATGTCATGTCTAGGTTTGGTTTTGTTTCATTTTCATGTTTTTTTCCCTTGTAAAATACCTATAGTCAAGGCTCCTGTCATGCGATTCCCTTTTCCCTCGTGTGTTCTTGCCATGTGTTCCCCTTGTGAATGTGTCATGTTGTCATTGGTTGATTTAGTCATGTGGTTTCTCAGTTCTGTTCTGTCATTGGTTCATTGCTTAATCATGTTCACAGGTGTGTCTTGTCAAGTCATTAGTCTCTGTGTTTAAATTGACCGCATGTTTCCAGTCTCTTGTCTTTCCGATGGGAAGATGTGAATGGTGTGGAGAAAACGAAACGGTAGAACATGTCATCATGTATTGTGAAAAGTATAAAGATGACAGAAAAAAAGTTATTAGAAGAGGTTCAGAGGGAAGAGGAGATTGATGTTAATTTGAGGTACCTATTAAACCCTGAACAAAGACGTAATAACAGAGAAGCTTGGGGTGTTTTTTTTTTTGTTGTTTTTTTTATCAAGCCAAATGAGCTGAACACGCCGCGCTGGCTGAAGCATAGATTTTTATTGAGCGGTGGAGGATGGGAAGTGGCTAAAGTCTCTGGATCGAGTTCACATAGGTGGCGGTAATGCGTGAAATTGGTGCGAACTGCCAAAGAAACGGGAAGAAGTCTCTTGTCTTGTATTGTTTGTGTAACCACTGTTTGGTGAGTGTTAGTTTACCATATGTTAAGTCATGTCAAGGTATGTCTAGTCAAGTCTTTGTTTATTTTGTACACATTTATGTTAAATAAATCCCGCTCTTGGGTAGTGGTGGGCAGATCGAGGCTTTGGAACGGATTAAGCAAACGTGCCGTATTCAATCCGACACCGTCTCCACGGGGACCCCTAGTGGTCAGAGCAGTGCAAATGCAACAAAAAACCCGGGCCAAACATGCAAAAACTTTTACAAATCTATTGCAGAAATAATTTTTTATTGAAAGTAAAATCCTTTCAAATGCAACTATCTAATAAGATTATCAAGCGTCTGTTCTTTTATCAATTGTCAGGGTTTGTTCTATGAATGGCTCAGCTAAACAGGCCAATAAGAGGCTATTATACATATTAATTATACTCATGTCTAATTAAAACGTCTACAAATGTATAAAACTGATCCGAGATCAGGTAAAACCCACAGGTTCTCAGAGATTGAAACGTTTCGAAACCGTTGAGAAGTAATGAAGCCTCGTTTACTGAAATCATGTGACTCTGGCAGTCTGATACACGCTCTGAACCGTTGATTCGGAACAAAAGATTCTTAAAGGTTTTGAAGCTTCATAATGCGTGTATCATTTGTTCAGCCGTTTTTTTATTTAATATTGAAAGTAGAAAATTGAGAAAACGGTTCATTTTTTGTTTTTTAATTTTTTTCCAATAAAATAAAATGAAAAACAAGAATTCAGCTTTTTTTTTTTTTAATGTGTTTATTGCAACTACATTTCATCTTTTTTTCATCAAACAACCAGACTAACGAATGGCTCGACACAACCCGTACCGGGGAAGAGCCTAGACAGGGCTTTCTTCTGTGTAGACCAGGAGTTAAAATGAAATAATTAGCTATTTTCCTATTTTCCGGACTGTAAAGTCACGTTTTTTTTTATCATGAAGCACGCTGTGACTTTTATTTATAATAAAAGTTTGTCTAAATGAACTTGTTGCTTATTGTACTGTTTTATAAATATAAAAAGTAATCATTAGCTTCTTTACAGTCCAGACCACATGCGTGAATTCTGAAAAATGTTGGTGTGCATTTATTAATTACATGGATCAATTATATCCTTATATCAATTGGTTTTTTGGTGTCATTTTGGAGTCTTCATGAGTCCTTTTTTTCCACCGGAAAACAGTTTTGTGAGAATCACCCTTCAATCTGATGGTTTACTCTGCTGACTTCTGCTAATTTCACAATAAGATTAATTCTATCATGATTCATGATTAATTGCACAAAAAGGGTGTGATTAATCACGACTAAAATCTATCGCCAGCCCTGATATATAGTGTATTATTTCCCTGTATCCAGGCCAGTTTTGATGTTCTTCACTTCCAGTAACTCACCTGCTCGATGCCAGCCGTAATTGAGCGTGCGAGTCGCGGGTCTGGAGGACAACCACAGCGAACCCAAACTGATGATGAAGCTGGTGAGATCCACGAGCAGGTGAGCGGCATCTGTCATCACCGCCAGACTTCCAGCAAAATACCCACCTGTACACACACCACACATCAGCGCTTATTATCCAGAGAGCCTTTGTGTGTGCAAAAACATGCAGAAAATCAGCGTAACACTTTACAATAAGGTTCATGTGCTAAGAATGAACAATACTTCTTCAGCATTTATTAATCTTTGTTAATGGTTAATTTATTTACTTTAGTTATACATTAGTTAATGCGCTGTGAACTAACATGAACAAACGGCTGTATTTTTATTAACTAACATTAACAAAGATGAATAAATACTGTAAAAAATGCATTGCTCATGGTTTAGGTCATGTTAGTTAATACTAATGAACCTTATTGTAAAGTGTTACCCAGGTCAGCAGGAAGGGTCACACACACCTAATATCTCGCCCACCATAAACACCAGACACACAGCTGACACGATGTACAGGCGTCTCTTGGCGAGCTTTTTCTCTCGCTCTCGGTCCTCCAGGGCACGGCTGTTATCGTGACAGTGTTTGCCATCCTTCATCTCACCTGAGGACACGCTGGGAGGAATACAACAGTCATTAACATAAGTCAATCTTAGATTCCTTCAGAAGGAGTCATAGGTTTGATTGACAAACAAGCAAGTTTATGTCTGATGTTGACCATGCATGACAGTTCACCTACAATGTTGTGCCAAAAAAAAACAATGCTATTTCTGTTATACTGTATATTTTGAACATGCTTGTGATTTACAGTAAAGTACTATTTCTATAAAATCAATATGCCTTGGTTGGTGGAGCTCAGGCAATTACATTTAACAATCACACGTGTAAATATTGATTATTTACCCTGTAGCAAGAAACTTAAAATGATACTTACAAGACCTAAAGTTACCTTTCAAAAAGCAGACTTTTGTTGCAGTTGATTGTGGGTAAAAATCCACTTGATCTTCTGTGTTTTAATGTATGCCGATAATGCTTTACTTTTACGGACTAAAAAAATCACGCCAAATGATTGCGTGTTAAAAGTGCGAACGAATCGAACCGAATCGCAAATCAATTCAGACCGTTTTGCAAAAAATTGCACCGATCCGGCCGAGCGTGTCCTCAGGTGTCCAGGATTAGGGCGCACACCACAAAGTTTGCACACCACTGACACACGACCTTGTGCAACCGCAAAACACTCATGAAAAGAGGAAAAGATAGGGGAGACCGGGGACGGTTGCAACAGGGGATGGTTGCAACATGTCCATATTTCACCAATCAGAAACAAGCTAGAGTGATAACACTCATACTGTACGTGCACAGTGCCCCCCCTCCCCCATGACATTTTATATGAATTAATCAAAACTTACTTGAATTATTCTTTTGTTGACTCCTAAGTGACATGGTTAGCATGTGTCAAAGTCAGTGTGTCTAGCAGGCGTATGATGATCTGTCATGACTCATGGCTGATAGGTTGCAACAAGTTATGAATTGCGTGTTTAATAAAAGTTGGTTGCATTGCAAATTGTTCAGTTCTTCCTGTCTGACACTGAAATATGGAGAGACTGAATAGCATCTGTAACACAGACTACTACTTCTACTACATCTGTAGTAGTAGTATAATTCCTTCTACTAAATTCTGAAAAAACAGATATTCTAATTATTGGACAAAAAACTTCCTCACGTAATAACCTAGAATACTGTCTAACACTCGATGGCTGCTCTGTCAGGTCTTCGTCGTCGGTTAGGAACCTGGGTGTGCTCTTTGATACCAATCTTTCATTTGAAAGTCACGTGTCTAGTATCTGTAAAACAGCATTTTTCCATCTTAAAAATGTATCAAGGCTAGATTACTGTAATGCTCTACTGGGTGGTTGCCCTGCACGCTTAATAAACAAACTACAGCTAGTTCAAAACGCAGCAGCTCGAGTTCTTACCAGAACCAGGAAGTATGACCATATTAGCCCAGTTCTGTCAAAACTGCACTGGCTCCCTATTAAACATTGAATACATTTTAAAATATTGCTGATTACTTACAAAGCACTAAATGGTTTAGCCCCGCAGTACTTGAGCGAGCTCTTAACGCATTATAGTCCTTCACGTCTATTGCGATCTCAAAATTCCGGCCAGTTGATAATACCTAGAATATCAAAATCGGCTGCTGGCGGTAGATCCTTCTCCTATCTAGCACCTAAACTTTGGAACAGTCTTCCTACCACTGTCCGGGAAGCAGACACACTCCATCAGTTCAAAGCTAGACTAAAAACACATCTCTTTGACCTAGCATACACATAACACATTATAGACTTCTATAATTCAGTGTTAGGCTGCATAGATTAGGCCAGCCGGAACCGGGAACACTTCCCATAAATCCTGATGTACTCGTTACATCATAAGAAGAATGGCTTAGTGCTTTTGTTTATCCCGAGGCCTGCCGGATCCAGGCCGTATCCAGATCTGATGAATGACCTGCGCCTGGACCCGATGTCATAGCGGGGTGCTGAAGTGCCAACTAGTTTCTCCTTATGGAGGATCCCTTTACCACTCTACAGATAAAGCGTAGTCGGGAAAATTCGGTTCGCGTATCTACCCCGAAGTGATAAAATTCTGTATCAAAATGTTAAGGCCAGACAAGTAGTTTTTTAAGGCTTGGTTTAACTTTGTAGGGAATTACAAACCTGCGCACATATATTCAAATGCGCATACCAATAGCCCAAACTCGTAATACGCATGTGCACGCCATCAGCGCTCTCACAGGTTTCGCGTTTAAAGTCTGTGGAGTTTTCTGTTAAAACGGTGTTGTGTTAGCGGCCCCTAAGTTAATACACTCTCAGAAAATAAAGTACATAATTGTACATTTAGCGGTACAATGGCTTGTCACTGGGGCTGTACCCTCAAGGGTACAATATTGTACCTTAACCTTTAAAAGAAACGGTACATATATGTACCTTTTAACGCTTTTTGACCCTCAAAAAGGTACATATGTTTTCCTTGAGTTTACCTTGAATTCTATGCACATTGAGACAAAAAGCTAAAGTTAATTAGTGAAATGTAAGGCATTTTTAACATGTTGCAACCGTCCGGTTGTGTTGCAATCGTCCGCTGGGTTGGGTTCAGTTGCAACATCTGGCTTCTTCCATTCAAATAAATACAGTGAATGATATGTCAAATGTAATCATCTTTAAATGGTATGGGTAACAGCAGACAGATGCAAGTTTAATATATACAAATGTGGTTGGTCTAGTCCAAATAGTCTCTGAGTAACTGAGAGAAAATGCTGCCGGTCTCCCCTAAACGAAACATCATTCGTCACAGGGACCTTATGCATATAAAACACACAGCATTTTGGTAAAATGGTGAATTTATGATGATGGGGACACTTTTTCCTAAATCATCTCAATGACAAAAATGTCTCAATCACTCTGAATACAATAGGCTATTAACATTTTAAATAAAGAAAACAATTTATTTACCTTTCTGTATCTTTTAAACATGCTTGTGTTTTATATTAAAGTATATTTCTGTATAATAAATTTGCCCTGGTTGGTGGAGCTCAGGTGATTAATATTTTAGTAATCACAAGTGTAAATATTGATTATTTACACTGTAGCAAGAAACTTAAAATGATGCTTATTAAGACCTAAAGTGACCTTTTAAAAAGTAGCCTTTGTGTTTTAATGTGTGTATAATAATAATGCTTTACTGACTGAAAAATCGCGCCAAATGATTAAGTTTTAAAACGAACCGAGTGTGTCCTCGGGTGTTCATTCATGTCTCCAGGATTAGGGCGCAGTGCAAAGTTTGCACACCACTGAGACACGACCTTGTGCAACAGCCAAACACTCATGAAAAGAGGAAAAAGTAAACGAAATATCACTCGTCACTGTGACTTTGTATAAAACACTCAAAACTCAACATCCTGTTAAAAGAATAGATTGAATTCAGGGCTGATGGGGACACCTTTTCCAAATCATCTCAATGGCAAAATGTCCCAATCTCTCTGAATTCACCCTTACTTTACAACAGTGGGCTATAAACGTTCAAATAAAGAAAGCAATCTACTTACTTTTCTGTCGTGATGGTGTACATTTTTGCACCGTTTTCTGTCACCAAATGGGTCTTTTCCGGATCCTTTTTGAACATGGTTTTAGTTTTCCTTCACTTTTGATAAGATTACCTCCTGCACTTTGAGATTCCGCTTTCCACAGACGTTTAAAAATAACTCTAAAATGCTGAAATGAAGCTAATAAACAGTGAGATTGGTCCCGACAGCATCCTGAGGTGAAGCTGGTCTTTAGAGGCTCAGTGCAAAAGCGCTGTTATTTGAAGCCTTGTGACTGCGAACCGTGTGCAAACACTGCCTGCTCTTCGCTTCTCCAAATCACGACAATAGCATCCTTTAGGATCATCCCACAACAATAACTCGATCATTTACAATACATGCTGTACTGTACTGTGACGCTGTATTCACAGTAGCCTATAGTGAATTCCCGGAAATATTCTCTCAAACCGCTCTGTATTTTGTGACTTGAAGATGTGATTGTTTATGAAAAAGAGTGCATATTTCACATATCCCACAGGTTTAACCCCTCGGCTGTGATATAGGCTACCGCAGGAATACGTCTAATATTTAGTGCTCGGTGAAAAAGCGGATTTGTCTGAACCCTTGTGACTGCGAACCGTGTGCAGACCTTCAGTGCTCGCAACTCCTGACCGATGATCGACACTGAAAACTGACCTTTTGTTGAGGTAATCAGTTAACAGCTCTTTGAAGAGCTCGAACACATTCAATAAGTTGATTAGGTCTGAAGTTTAACTAATTTAATCACTTTAATTATTCATTGACCCCCACAAAAGTAAAATTGTCACATAACTTTTTTTTCTTCTTTTTTTTAAAGTGATTCTCCAACTAGGAGCACTTTTTGCCACTGTGAGCTTATGGACATTTCACTCTCTTAAAACACACTTAAAACAATCTTCCTAGCTTCGTTCATGTGTCTTCTAACACATTATAAGAGTGGGAAGTTTTAGAATTCCATGGAATATTATTAACAGTTTTTCTGAAGAGCGCTTTCAAAGATGTCATTTCCACCACTTTTCTCAATTTATGTATTTTATTACAATATAATATTGTAAAAACTGATTATTATATAAGATAATGCATCAGTCAACATTCAACAACATCAGTGGCTACCCAATCATGTAACAAAATAAATCTTAATACTTCATGAACTTAATGCATTTTTATTTAAAGTTGCTAAATGGCACGTGTTGGGATTTTTTGCCTACAGCATTTCATTTTTGCTCAGGTCTATGTTTATTATAAGTCACTCACACATATATTGTAAGTAATGAACTATTAATACTTGATTTAAAATACATTTAGATCCACATCATTGGTTATTCTTTTTTTTTTTTTTTTTTTTTTAACTGTAGTGCTGGAAATGATGGTTTTGATGGAAAGATTGTTTCTGTTTATTTTTACTTAAATTGCCAGTCCAAAATATTTTTTAACCATGTATTTTGTTATTTAACATATATGAGTTGAACAGTATACCTAATAGTAAAAAAAATAATAATAATGATTACAAATGATATGCACATTATATGAACCTGCTCAAAACATTCATATAAATATAGATAAATAAAAATAAATATAGAGTGTACTGGAATGGTGATATATAAAGTTCTCAGTCCAAAAGCACAAATATGTCATGAGAACATGCAAATAGCGCACAAAAACAGCATATCATGTGCAAAGCTATACACCTGTAACTTCTCTGAGGTGGAAATGATATTTTAGCAGTATTATACAATATTAGCACCCTCACGTCAGGCTTAGCTACTTTTGGACTTATTATGTTGTTTACTCGTAATAAACATAAATACATTATTTTCATATTTGTTGTACATAATTCAACCGAACTACAGCCAATGTGGAAATGACGCTGAATAAAAATACTCTGTATAAAAGCTTGAGTTACCTTGATTTATTTTCTAGTGCTGAAGAGCACATGTGCCTGAAGTTTCATCGTCAACTAATACGTCCTTTTCACTATTATTTTCATGATTACCAAGTAAATAAAATATTTAAGGTGGATCTATTAAAGTGCATTTTGTTGAGGGAGGTGGAAATGAAGGAAAACCTGGCGACAGACTTATTTTATTCCAAAAAATAGTTTAAAATTGTGATATACATGGAATTTCGATGGTATATGATATTATTTTAGGCTATTTGTCCTTAAGACAAATATTTTTAAATCGATCCTTCAATAACATTTTTTAACATTCAAAGAGGGCCAGTCTGGGTTGGGGACGAGCATAAAACTGCACAATCGGCTAATAAACAGCCTAGCAAAAACATTTTATACATACATATACACACACACACACATATATATATACACACATACATATATATATATATATATATATATATATATATATATATGTATGTGTGTATATATATATGTGTGTGTGTGTGTATATGTATGTATAAAATGTTTATATATATATATATATATATATATATATTTGAAACCAATCCGGCAGGATACTAACAGAAATTTTTCATTTTACATATTTCATATTTATTATTCACATCATATGACAAAACCAGTCGGGTCTTTTTTAACACATTGTTCTCAATAAGACATTTTCATAAGGATTTGCCCAATTCCTTTCCGTCCAGTAGCAAGACATCGTTCCCAAACACAGTTCTAATAATTCCAAATGGAATGTTGATGACAGAACATCTACTAGAATTTGAATTTGACGGATCTTATTTGATTGGAAGATTCAGTAACACTTTTATTTTACAGTGTCCTTGTTACATATGTTACATGTACTTACCGTAGTAATAACAGTAAATTATGCATAATTACATGCAACTAACCCTCAACCTAATCCTAACCCTATAGTAAGTACATGTAGTTGCTTAATATTACTCAGTACTTAAATATATAATTACACTGTAACAATGACACCTTAAAATAAAGTGTAACTGAAGATTCTTATTGACTTCATGGGAATTCCCTTTGGGATCATGTACTCAGTCCTTCGGGATTTTCAACTAGGGAAGTGACTAAATTGATAAATCATGTTTTGGCACTTTTTCTGGAAACGTAATCTGGATCATAATAAAATCCCATGCTTTCCAGCCTCATGTAATCCATCTTCCTTTTTTTGTGCCGTCTTTTCAAAGCAACATCTCTCACCCTGATCCAGATCCACACTTTTCCCAGATGCGTTTCACAGTGTAGACGGCTGGATAAACAACACCAGGTCCAATAGTCAATGTGGGGTTACTTTTAATATTTTTATTTGAAGAGAAAGAAAATAACATAAACAAACAAACCTTCCATATTCAATCTGCTTTAAGCACCCAGACCCCTACGGAGGCACAGGAGGGACATGGTGATGGAGAAAATGAGAAGGGAGAAAAATGACACATTTTTGAGTTCTCTCACAAAGAAAATCTGCGAAAGAACCTGAAAGCATTAAAATTAATTTCTCATATTTTTTTCTTCCTCATCCTCTTATGTGACTCACGACAAAAACAAACAAATATACATGCAATAAGGGATTATCTCTGATGATTGTGCCTAGATATTAAAATATATAATTTTTTGTTTGATATTGATATTGTGGGATTATTTTATGGTGCAAAAATGTTTACTTCTACTTTTTTTACTTTAACTGTTAAACCAATCAAGAGCAAAATAAAATAGAAATGTGTATAAGTCAAGATACAAATGCTTTTTTTTTTTTGATCATTTGACCAATTTTATACAATATTTGTTCCTGAAATCCAATTTTTTTTTTTTTTTTTGATCAAAGACATCCAAATATTACCGAAAAGTTTTGAACGACACACACTGACGTTTATGATCCAGATCAAAACCAAGATTTTGTGATCTAATCCGACTTCAGAATCCTTTGTTTCTGTGGACATCTCTTTCCACAACATTGAGAACGTGGATTAAAAATTAGTAAAGGAAAAAAATAAACAAAGTGCAATTTTTGCAAAAATACTGTACATGTTCGTTTCATTACGATCTAAGAAAATAAGTGAAAGAATGATTTTATCCTTTGCCTTCAGCTTTATTTGGCTCAGACTGACACGTTATTTACAAAGGCTGATGATAAAATACACTCGCAACTGAATAAGTTAAAGTTTCACAGGCGAAGAGCGGCGGCGCCTTCAGATGCTACGGAGGAAACGTTTTCATCACAGAAGACCAATGACGGACCATACAGTAAACGCACATACACACACACTCATCAACCAACAAACCCAGAAGGACAATGACCAATAAGTCATCTGAACCAAAGCACTGTGTGTGTGGATGAAAAGAGGACAAGATCAACAGTGTTTGATCAATGTTGCAAAGGACCGGTGACCGTTCAGAGAGGATTCATGATTTCATAGTTACACCAAAAGAGATTAAAATCTGGAATATGATACGGTATACTCTACTACTGTTTGCTGGATCCCAACAGGGAAACAATCTCTTTGCCAATTACTGCAAAGCTCTTATAAATGGAAGCTTGTTTTCCACACAGAATAAATAATAGAAAAGGTCATTCGACTTTTTATCTCACAATTCTGACTTTATAACACACGCAATTGGGAGTTATAAAGTAAGAATTGCAGGATATAAAGTCGCAATTGTGTTTTTTCCCTTAGAATTAGACTTTATAACTAACAATTGTGAGTTTATATCTCACAATTCTGAGAAAAGATGTCAATTGCGTGTTATAAAGTCAGAATTGTGTGATATAAAGTCAGAATTGTGATATAAAGTCACAATTCTGACTTTTTTCGACTTAATATCATGCAATTTTGATTTTATATCTCATGATTCTGACTTTATATCTCACAATTCTGAGAAAAGATGTCAATTACGTGATATAAAGTCACAATTCTGACTTTTTTCTCGCAATTGCGATTTTATATCATGCAATTTGGATTTTATATCTCACGATTCTGACTTTATCTCGCAATTCTGACTTTATATCTCACAATTCTGAGAAAAGATGTCAATTGCGTGTTATAAAGTCGCAATTGCGTGTTATAAAGTCAGAATTGTGTGATATAAAGTCACAATTCTGACTTTTTTCGACTTTATATCATGCAATTTTGATTTTATATCTCATGATTCTGACTTTATATCTCACAATTCTGAGAAAAGATGTCAATTACGTGATATAAAGTCACAATTCTGACTTTTTTCTCGCAATTGCGATTTTATATCATGCAATTTTGATTTGATATCTCACAATTCTGACTTTATAACACACAATTGGGAGTTAAAAAGTAAGAATTGCAAAATATAAAGTCGCAATTGTGTTATAAAGTCAGAATTGTGAGATATAAAATCAAAATTGCATGATATAAAGTCGCAATTGCGAGAAAAAGTCAGAATTGTAAGATAAAAAAGTATTTTTTCCCTTAGAATTGGACTTTATAACCCCAATTGTGAGTTTATATCTCACAATTCTGAGAAAATGTCAATTACGTGATATAATGTCACAATTCCGACTTTTTTCTCACAATTGCGAGTTTATATCTCGCAATTCTGACTTTATATCATGCAATTGTGACTTTATATCATGCAATTTTGATTTGATATCTGATGATTCTGACTTTATATCTCGCAATTCTGACTTTATATCATGCAATTTTGATTTGATATCTGATGATTCTGACTTTATATCTCGCAATTCTGAGAAATAAACATGTAAACTCGCAATTGTGAGATAAATGATCTTTTAAAATGTTTTATTCGGTGTCGGACACAAGCCTCCATTCTTATTCCTACATTACCTACAGCTCTGCCGCACTAAAACACAGCCGCTGATGATAAGACACTGCACTGAAATGAATATTCACTGCAAAGATAGAAAAATAACAGATCTGGAGAACTATCAAACGAGCGAGAGAGGAGCTGAAGTACTTTATAATTATCTTACTTTAATGGACGCTTCCAAAAAACAAAGCAACAAATCTGAAGTTCCTCGATTTGTAATCCAAGAATAACTTTGACTGCATTGATCCTAATGCACATCGGCTGTCTAATCACAGAGGGGGACGGTGAGATGGATGATGGTGCTCCTCATCGAAACTCTTCATTATCAATGCGTCCGCTAACAGTGGCCAGGGGAGGTCAGGTCTAAAGCCAGAGCAAAAGTCACCAGGAGAAGTTGACGGGTGAGAGTCCAGCTCAGTTTGAGGGGTTGTAAAGTTCTCCGGAGGACGGCAGGCGGACCCGTGACGGACCCGTGACGCTCGGGAGTCGGGAGAGATCCGGGAGTCCTCCGAGACGAGACCGAAGCTCCTTCCGGACCTGAGACACTCGGGCCAGTTTACGCTTGTATTCCTGACAGAGAAACACACATCTTGTTAGTGCAAATTACAACCGGTGTGTTTTAGGTGCTGTACAAAACACTCTTTATGAAATAGAAATAAAAAAATAAATGAATAAGTCCAATAATAACCAATAGCAAACTCTTGATAATAACCAATAATCCTCTTTTTTCCACTTAAACAAAAACACAATAATACAAAAAATGTAATAAAAATAAATAAAGTCCAATAATAACCAATAATCCTCTTTTTTTCACTTAAACAAAAACACAACAATACAATAAATGTAATAAAAATAAATAAAGTCCAATAATAACCAATAATCCTCTTTTTTCAGTCTTTATATATTGAACACAAGGCTTTTTAACCGATGCAACAAGAAAAGCTGAAGTCTTTCTGTAATTTATTACTGTTTTGATTTGTTTTACTGTTTATTCTAAACACAGACGCACAAAAACAACACAGTCTGCTGTTACATAAAGCATTTTACACATTTATGTTTATATAAGCACATTACGTGATGATACATATATTTCTGTTTAAGTGAATCTCTTGACATAAATCTGTCATGTTTTATACTATAATAAGGTTTAATTGACAGGAGTGTAAAAGTTAAAGAACGTTATTCTGTTCCACCATAAATTAAATTATTCTTTTTTTATCTCTTTAACATGTTTGTGTGACACTAATGAAACACTAGAAAGCATCAGAAATTAGTTTCAATTGCCTTAATTTACACCAAAATAATATTTTCTGTCTGTCAGGGTATATGTTGGGATGAACGCGTTATAAATTACACAGTTAATTTGTATATGGTTAATGTGGTAACACTTCATTATAAGGTTCATTAGTTACCATGAACTAAGAATGAACAATACTTCAGCATTTATTAATCTTAGTTCATATTAATGTCAACATTTGCTAATACATTATTAAAATCAAATATTGTATTTGTGAGCATTAATGCGCTGTGAACTCACATGAACAGCTGGATTTTTATTAACCAACATTAACAAAGATTAATAAATACTGTAACAAATGTATTGCTCATAGTTAGTTAATGTTAATTAATACATTAATGTCAACAACTTAACTTTATTGTAAAGTGTTGCCGTTAATGTGTGTTTTTCTACAACGCGAGGTCAACTTTACATTTGCATGTGAAATATGGACTTTAAAAAGTAAAATTTAACTTGAAACTTTCATACTTTTAGTCTTGGTGTATAAAATTAAAACTTAAACTTTTAAATGCATTTGAACAATCTTTTACAGCATTTGTTAATCAGCACTTATAAACACATTTTGATTCTAATTAACCAAAATTAATAAATTCGGCAAAAGTATTGTTCATGTTAACTACTGTAAAATTAATGTTAAAGCATATAACGTTTCTGTGAAGTGTTACAGGAAACCCACAGTAAGTTATTTCACTGCTGGACTCTAGAATAAGGATATATTTGTGAAAGCCAGTGCATAAGCAAAAAAAAAAAGCACACAAGAGATTTGTATTTTTTTCTTTTATTTGTATTTGATCAGTAAAGACGCCATCGGGAGGCACACGGGAGCTGCTCACTACCTGTTGGCAAAGGCTGGAAAATGAAGCGGTTAATGCCCATACAACGTTTACTAGAACTTTGTGTTTTATACTTACCAGCCCAGAAGAGTGTCTCATGCACAGGCCTTAAAGGGACAGGTCACCCAAAAATAAAAGAAATTGGCTTCCATAGTATGAAAGTCAATGGGGACCAAAAACTGTTCTTCAGCTCAAAATATCTACATGTTCAGCACAAGAAAAAAAATTAATACAGGTTTGGAAAAACTTGAATTCATAAATAATGTTTTTCTTTTTTTTGGGTGAACTGGCCCTTTAAAGGAGAAGTTCACTTTTAAAATGAAAATTCTGTCATCATTTAGTCACCCTCATGTTGTTTCAAAGCTGTAAGAATTTCTTTCTTCTGCTGAACAGAAAGGAAGATATTTAGAAGCATATCAGTAACCAGACAGTTTTTGGGTCCCATTGATTTCCATAGTAGGAAAAAAATATACTATGGAAGTCATTGGGACCCAAAAACTGTCCGGTTACTGATATTCTTCTAAATATCTTCCTTTCTGTTCAGCAGAAGAAAGAAATTCTTACAGCTTTGAAACAACATGAGGGTGACTAAATGATGACAGAATTTTCATTTTAAAAGTGAACTTCTCCTTTAAGAGAATTCAGCGTTGGATTTGCTGAAATGGCTTGATATGGGACTTCACTGCCCTCTATAGGTAGAACAAGCCAATGCAACTCTGATCACAGTGCTAAATAAAGTTGGGTTTTTAGTACAGTGGTAAAGACTTGCACATATTTTTAACATGCACAAGCTAAAAAAAAACTAAGAATTGGAGAAAGGCAAGAAGAGGATGAATAGAAAAGGAAAGGAAATTTAAGTTTACCCACTTCTAGTTTCTGCTCGTTCTGGGCCAGGCCGTCTCTCTGAGTTTGCAGAAAGATGGCAAGCGTGCGCGTGAGTTGCCGTCGGTCGTCGATCTCCGCCGCTAGTCGCCCGCTGTAATCCGCTAGCAGCATACAGGCCTCCTCCACCAGCCGAGAGAGACGCTCCCCTGACTCTTTATCTGACACACACACACACACAAGCAGGACAGTCTTACACCGACACACTACATACATATCACTTCTAATCATGTTTATCGGTATTAGGGCTGGGCAACGATTAATCATATCCAAAATAAAAGTTAGTTTAGTGTGTACTGTGTATAATTATTAGTATATAGTGACCCTGGACCACAAAACCAGTCACATGGGTAAATTTTTTTAAATTGAGATTAATACATATTCTGAAAGCTGAATAAATAAGCTTTCCATTGATGTGTGGTTTGTTAGGATAGGACAATATTTGGTCGAGATACAACTATTGAAAATCTGGAATCTGAGGATGCAAAAAAATCGAAACATTGAGAAAATCTCCTTTAAAGTTGTGCATTTATGTTGGCGATTGTGCTGCATTCACTCACAGAAATACATGTTTTATATATTTACGGTAGGAAATTTACTAAATATCTTCATGGAACATGATCTTTACTTAATATCCTAATGATTTTTGGCATAAAAGAAAAATGGATAATTTTGACCCATACAGTGTATTGTTGGATATTGCCACAGATATACCAGTGTAACATGTGACTGGTGACGTGATCCAGGGTCACATATAAATACACACATATGCATGCATACATTTAAGAAATGTGTTATTTATATATAAAATATTTACATATATATGCAAATATTTCTTAAATATATACATGCATGTGTGTATTTATATATACAAAATAATTATACACAGTACACACATTTATTTAGTACAAACTTTTATTTTGGATGCGATTAATCGTTGCCCAGCACTAATTTGTAAAGCACTTTTCACAATGCATATCGCTTCAACACAGGGTTATTATGATTATTGATATATACATGATATTAACTAAGGGGCCGTTTGCACCAACGGTTTCAACTAAACACAGAAAACTTTTCATTCGTTTTTGGCTGTTCGTTTAGACAGTGACGTCATGCGCATGCGTATGATGTGTTCAGTTTCTTTACAAAGTGACATCGCCATCTGGCCGGCAGCAGAATATAGAAAATACTAAAAATAAATGTATAATCATTTTACAATAAAAAAAAAAAAAAAAATTAACATGAAAATAAAAAATATAAAAATAAAAGCACAAGCATGTAAATGTTTTTTTTTTTTTTACTGTAAAATGTTACTTTTTATTTCACCTTTATTCATTTTTTTATTATTATTTCACCTCCAAAATATTAATAAAGGTGAAATAAAAAGTAAAATTTTACAGTAAAAAAAAAGAACCTTTACAGAAGATGCTTGTTTCAATGTTTCAGTTTAGGAAGTCAAAGATGAGTGTGTCAAAGTAATGTATTATTATACTATACTATACTATACTATACTATACTATACTATAATAAGTCATGTGCTTAGCTCAGTTAATAAGACGACACAATGAACATGTTAGATAGCATAGCCATTACAACTTGTGCTCGTAATGATTACAATATTAGGATAATAAACAATATAAGATTCATATTTGATAGTTTATTATTATGTCAGTTCAAAGCTGGCATCATCTGAAGTCTTCACAATTAATAATAACATTAATATCAGAAGTTTTATTTTAATTCAGTCTATACAAGTTAGATCACTGCTTATTAATTACTGATGGTCTTCGATCGCCTGCGGGCAAAATGTGCCATTATTGAGCAAAAATCATAGGTGTAATAAAATCATAAGAAGAAAAAAAAATCTAAATAATCTGTTAAATATGCAAAGTATTATGCCAATCATTTAATACATTTCTCCTTATGTAAAACCTTTTGGCATAAAGGCTCTTTAAAATTGTTCTATATATTACCCCCAATGAACTTTTCCCTCTGAAAGTTTCGGGCTTATTATTTTACTAAAACTATTAAAAAGATTTCTGTTAATTGAAAAAATTGTGTTTTTTGATCAAGCACAGTCGTCAGCAGCTTAACGAGGCGCTGAGTGTTTCACACTTTGAGCGCTTGCCGTGTTTTTCCGGAAAACAAAAGTAGAAAAATGTTCATCTTTGGGTAAAACGCATCACTGTCACTTTTTACCCAGCCGTCCAATCACAGTGCAGGAGGGGGCGGGACTAATACCACACCGACCAATCACCACATTCTGCTTTTACAACCACAACTGACGACAACAAGGGTATAAAATCATTTAAAACAAATAATGTGCATCGTTTCGACATTTTTACAGTCAGAAAATAAACTACATGCCAAATCAGATATTAGACGCGGATATTCCTTATGTGTTGAAGTGCTCAAGCGCTCACAATAGGGCTGGAAATAAAAATGAACAAAAATTGAAATGTTTATTTATTTATGATTTAACGCCATATCAGCAGCAATGGCTATATTCATGGCAATCAACAATATTTCAATTTATTTTTTAATATAATTATGATTACACTTCAATACATTGTTTACAATAATTCAACAATTTGGTCTTAAAAATAAAATTCAATATACAAAATCAGACATGTATACCAATAACAACAACAGTAATAACAATTACATAGAATCTTTGAATTTAATATCTGATAGAAATTCTAAAATTATTCCAAGAGAAACCTTTTTAAAAATGCCCATTAATATATTTTCTGAATAAAAACTAATATCATTTTTTTTTAAAAGGACATTCTATTAAAATATGTTTTACACATGAAATTCTTACACAAATCACACACCGGTTTCTCTTCCCCTTTATAAAATAAAAATAAATATAAAATAATATATAATATTAAAATAATATAAAATAAATTAAACCTAAAACTAACAAACTGACAAAAGCTAAAAATGTAACTAAAATTAACATGAAAACTAAAATAATAAAAGCCAATTCAAAATATTAATAAAACTATAATAAAACTTAAATAACACTGCCCTAGCGTTTCTGAACACATACTGTGGTGGCAGCATGAATCATAAATCATAATTCAGATTTTTAATACATTGGCTGCGTCTGAAATCACACACTTCCCTTCTATATACTGGGTGAAAACAGTATGAGACAAAAGACGTATGTCTGAATTCACAGAGCAGGTGAAAATACCCGGATGATCTACTACTTCCGGTGGGATTCTGAAGTGTGTTTATGATGGACACTTTAATATCCCATGAGGCCACAGGAGAGGATTTATGAATGACATGATAACGACAACATGGCGGATGTACTGCGTCCAGATTACAATTATAATATATTATAGGGCTGGGCAACGATTAATCGCATCCAAAATAAACGTTTGTGTTTATATAATATATGTGTGTGTACTGTGTATTATTCTACACACAAACACACACACACACACACACACACACACACACACACACACATATATTTAAGAAAAATGTGTGATCAATATTTAAAATATTTATATTTAATAAAAATGTATAAATATATATACAGTATATAATTGTGTGTATTTATATATACAAAATAACTCTACACGGTACACACACATATATTATGTAAACACAAACTTTTATTTTGGATGCGATTAATCGTTGCCCAGCACTAATATATACAACATACTTTAGATGCATTTACTTCTTCAGAGTAAGTACCTACTCAAGAGTCGGGTCTCGTTTTTTTGTTTTTTTTTATACCGGTGCCAAATCAATACTTTCAAAACGGTACCGGTGCGATACTTAAAAAAAAAAAAAGGGGAAAAAAAGAGAGAGCCTCAAAACGATGAAAATTGTTTTATTGAAAAAAATTAAACAAAAAATTCTTAATTTAATTTTTTTTTAATTTTAAAGTAAATATATAAATATAAGTAGTCTAAGTACAAAACAAAAAACAACAAAAAATTTACATAAATTCACAATAAAAGCTAAGCCTACTCAAGAGTTGGGTCTCATTTTTAGTTGTTTTCGATACCGGTGCCAAATCAATACTTTAAAAACGGTACCGGTGCCTGAACCGATACTTAAAAAAAAGAGAGCGAGCCTCAAACCGATGGTGAATGGCATTATAGAACGGCTTTTTTATTAAAAATATAATTTTTATATTTTATATATTAACATTTTAAAGTAAATCTATAAATATAAGTAGTCTAGTTTAAGTACAAAACACAAAAAATGTACATAAATTCACAATAAAACCTAAGCCACCTAACCCAAATACAGTAATTTAACACTAAATAACACTACAGTGTTAATAACAGCAAAGTCAGTATTCTTGGTGTGCGACAAACCAGCTTTACATTTCAGCAAGTCTTTAAAAAAAAAAAAAAGTGACTTCTCTGGCAAAATATGACACCGCTCCTGAATTATTGCATGTCCTGCACAAGGTGAGCGTTATTTTAGAACGCATCACTTTAAATGGGTGTTTGGTGTTTTTATCCCCCAACGGCTCCTTCCAGGCAGCGAAGGCATGGGTAGGTTAGGGTTAGCTGCCTGGAAGGAGCCGTTGGGGGATAAAAACACCATCGAGCCTTTAAATGCGTCACGTGAAACCCCTCGTGGAGGAAGAACACCGTCACGTTTACAGCTGTGGCAATGAGCGCTCGTCAGGATCCACTCAAGGCTGCAGTAAATTTGCACGTTCTTGAATGAATAATGTATGAGATGTACGCCGGTCTGTTATTGTAGGGACATCGACTTTACATTTCCACACTAAACATGACGCGGAAAATAATTGTCCTTGGCTGATATTTGTATTCTTAAATACATGAGTGAATGTGTTTTGTCATTTAAGAAACCTTTATAATGATCATGATTCATGTTAGTTGATCTATAGCGCACAATCGGCGCCATGTTCGGCAGTTCAGAGAATTGAATCTGTCAGATTTAGGCCTACTTCAGATTCATCCACTTCTCCCGAAATACAGTACAGGTCAAAAGTTTGGAAACATTACTATTTTTTATGTTTTTGAAAGAAGTTTCTTCTGCTCATCAAGCCTGCATTTATTTGATAAAAAAATACAGATTTTTTTTTTTTTAATATTGTGATCTATTATTACAGTTTAAAATAATTGGTTTTCAATTTATTATACTTTAAATGATCATTTATTTCTGTAATCAAAGCTGAATTTTCAGGATCATTACTCCAGTCTATCACATGATCCTATAGAAATCATTCTAATATGATGATTCATTATCAAAGTTGGAAACAGTTCTGCTGCTTAATATTTTTTCATAACCCGTGATACTTTTTTAGGATACTTTGATGAATAAAAAGAAAAAAAGAAAAAGAAAAAAAAAAGAAGCAAATCTTTTGTAACAGCAATATACACCACTGGTCAGTCATTTTTTTCTTTCTTTTTTTGAAATAAATCAATACTTTTATTCAGCAAGGATGTGTTAAATTGATAAAAAGTGATAGTAAAGAATATTTATATTATTAGAAAATATTTTTTTATTTTTTAATAAATGCAGTTTCACCTTTTATTCATCAAATATATTAGGCAGCAGAACTGTTTCCAACACTCATAATAAATCAGAATATTAGAATGATTTCTGAAGGATCATGTGATGGACTGGATGTCACATGTGACATTGAAGACTGGAGTAATGATCCTGAAAATTTATTCCTGTGAATGCTTTGCATCACAGGAATAAATTATTTTTTAAAGTATATTCAAATAGAAAACTATTATTTTAAGTTGTAATAATATTTCACAATATTACTGTTTTTTTTCTGTATTTTTGATCAAATAAACGCAGTAGAGACTTAGTTCGAAAATATTAAAAAATCGTAACGTTTCCAAACTTTTGACCTGTACTGTACATTAAAGTAAGTGGCTGGAGTGTGAGAAGAAGAGAGTCAGTTTTATAGTTACCTACACAATGTGTATCTAAAACACGTCATCCATTTATAATTGAAAGGATTGTTATTGGCGCTTCCATAGAGATCAGTGTGTATTTTACTAACTATACGTGTTTTGCTAATACTAATGTGTATTTAAATGTCTGAAACCTAAAATAAACCTTATCTGGTTGAAAACACTGAATAGTCATGATAGCACTGAGCGTCTGTCTCTAGCTCAGCCAACGCGCGAACGCAGATTTGAATTTAGAAGTTGATGTTGTCGCGATCTGAACATTAATCACACCGCTGTGAACAATCGTACACGTCGAAGGGTTAACTAGCGATCACATGCGGTGATGATGCTTCTTACGTCCGTTTCGGAGAACCAGAGGGCAAACGTTTCAACCGACAGCTGAGGCATTTAAGTGGCACCGAAACGAGGCACCGAAACCTGCGTTTTGATTCGGTCCGGTTACATACCGGTTACTTAGGGTGCTTTCACATCTGTAGTTCGGTTCATTTGGTCCGGACTAGAGATGTGACGGCATCATTCGTATTGAGTTTGATTGACGTGATCTGACCAATCAAATTCCACCATTTTTGTGCGACAAAGCAGTCAGAAGAGTTATTGATTAACTTCGGTGGATTTGAACTTGGCTTTAACTGAGGCAATCTGTCACGACACATTATAAAGAGCCAAAAAACGGTAGGCCTATTTTATTTTTGTTTGACTGACCAAATTTGAAAGTTAAGACTTTGTTTCATATTAAATATTACCTGCTCGGTCCTGTATTTCAGCGCGTTGTCAGTGTCCTCTATTTTTCACTGCTTGAGATCATGTTGAGAACAATAACGCCCGATTTGAGGGAATAGGGCGCGATTTCGGATTCAACCACACTGTTTTGAATGGTGGGTTCGTTATTATTCATGAAAAACGCAACAACAAAACGGACATTTTGGCATAATTTGTGTGTGTGTTATGTTTTGTTCAAGGCCGAAAAGAGAACTCGATACTGACGCGTGCCTTTTCCGTGTGTGCACACGTGTGTGTAATAGGCAGGACTTACAGCGCGGTCTCTTGTTTTGTCGCGCTTGAATGGTTGAGCGTGATCATATAACGCTAGTCAACTGGTGACCGAAAACACGGATACTGCGTAATTGCTTTAAAAAAAATTTTTTGCGGTGGGCAAGTGATGAAACCGGTGTTGCGACTGAACACCGTGTAACACCGGTAACACCGACTATCGTGCCAAGCCTAGTCCGGACCAAGGGCGTAAAATTATACTTTGTAGCATTTTTCAGCCGTTTTGGTTCCTTTTCACACCACACTGATCGCTCTGGTCCGAATCAGTTCATGATTTGATAAAACGAACCAAAATGCAGTCACGTGACAACATCCACATCACTCGTTGGCCAGATGTGTCTTGAACGCATTTCCATAACTGCACTTCGATTGGTCAGAATTAACGTGCGGGAAAATTCCAACAGAACTCCCGGAAGTAAACGAAGAGGAGGAAAATCCGGCAGACGACACGCCAGCTGTTCACTATGGAGAGACGACTGCGTGGGCTGATTGTATCTTTGGTCATATTTTATTATATAGTTTGTCTACACCATTTTAGACAAACAATAATATTTGAGAATGAAGCGAGGATGCGGCTCGACAATAACGTTAAAGGATAATTCCGGTATTTAGCACTTTGAGTCTCTTTTCTGGTTTGTTCTGGATGAACTAGAGTGGTGGACACAGAAATGTTGACGAGGGGTCCTGTCTAGGCATGTGCCGGTATCACATTTTCATGCTGCGATTAATTGAGTGAGCTTTTATCACGGTATACGGTATTATCACGATATTTTAATTGCACATGAGAAACAAATGGATTGGGGGGTGGTGTAAAAAATAAATAAAACTTGCATCACAAGGTGTAATTGTGATTGTCAAAACATTTGGTAACTAAACTGAATTTTATTAAGTTTAGTGACAACATGTTACAATGATTACATGGTACAATGACTGGTAGGCTACTGTTTCTATTGCTTAACACAAATTTAACGATTTCAATTCAATACTTGGGATTTGATTTAAATCTTGATTCAATATTGACTAATTTTGGATAAATATTAGGAAGGCTACAGTAGATAGCCCACATGTTATTTTTTTCTCATGAAAAAAAATATCTCACATAATGCTATGTAACCATATAGAGCCCTATCAGCTGGTATTATTAAAGGTTACAAATAACTAATTAAATCAAATATAATGTGGTTTTCATTATAACAATTATGTAATGACACAAGTAAAAATATAATAAATATGTAAAAAAGTGCAGTGCACATATTCAGCAAAATACTCCTCTTTATCTGTTTGTTTTAGTCATCTAACATGCTGCTGGTCATTAAATGGTTTAAATGTAACGTTATGTGACACAATTGTTCTGTTTCATATCAAAAGTAACCTGCTCTGTCTTGTTTGTCGGTCTTCGTGTCCTCTTTGCTCCGCGATTTTTCTCTGCGTGAGAAACGGATGTGTGGCGTGAGCGTGTGAAGAGTCTCGCGCTGAATGCGTCGAGTTGGCAGCTCTGCTTTTAGAAGCGGGATGGATCCGGATAGTTCGGCGGCGGCCATAGACTGTATGCGGCGGCGTTCCTCCTTCCACCATGCTGCTTCTCCATGTGAGGACTGTTTACATTAGACTAGAAGTGCGCACCGGCCGCATGCTTATACACGTGGCGATTGTTTACATCAGAGTGCGCACGTGTTTCGCGCAGCATATACGCAGTGTTTGTTTAAGCGGTTGATGGAAAATAAGCTATAATGCGCGTTCTAAAAATCTAAATTCGGATTATTATTTTTCGCGGTATTTTGAAGTGCCCGCGATAACAATATCGTGCATATTCATTACCGCGATTTATCGCATTACCGAATACCGGCACATGCCTAGTCCTGTCTCGACTTTTTGACTCGTTTATAATCGCCTTTGACCGCTTCACAGTGGCTGGCTACGGGCATGCACGAACATGTCCTTAAAACAACCCTTAACGTTCGTTTTCAAAACTGTGCAACTCACCGAGTGGTTAGTGGTGTCCGTTGATGATTAAAAACAAGTAGCGTAGCGAAATACAGTTTCTGTCGTGTTTTATTTGGCATTTTGTAAAATCCCATTGATTTCTGTTGGAGGACTCATTGCTGGTTGATATCACTGCGCTTCAGACTCAAATATCGAGCGGAAGTTTATACGCGGTTGTGAGGTATCTGACAAAATAGTTCCACTATAGCAAATAACACGGATTGAAATCATACACTGCGCCGATATATTTGTTTTTAATCATCAACGAACACCACTAACCACTCGGTGAGGTGCACAGTTCTGAAAACGAACGTTAAGGGTTATTTTAAGGACATGTTCGTGCATGCCGGTATTAGCCAGCCACTCTGAAGCGGTCAAAGGCGACTCTAAACGAGTCAAAAAGTCGAGACAGGACCCATCGTCAACATTTCTGTGTCCACCACTCTAGCTCATCCAAAACAAACCAGAAAAGAGACTCAAAGTGCTAAATACCGGAATTATCCTTTAATAATTTCTATCAGGCGCCGCACCTCCTCACAACTCCAGGTTTGTCCGCGAGCTGCCATGCTTAAAGTGCAAACTGTCAACAAACATTTCTCCTCCTCCCATAATGCACAGCGCAGCTGACTACGGCAACTGGTTTAGTCCAAAAATGCGCAGTTCTTTGGCAGTTGGTTCTGTTCGAGGTCGGATCACGTTCTCACCACAAGCGAACCGCTCCAGAGTTCGTTTCAAAGCGTACCGAGACCACCTCGCTTTGGTGCGCACCCGAGGGCGATTGCCGCACTCACACCTGCCCAAACGAACCGCACTAAATGAGGCAGGTGTGAAAGCAGCCTCTGGTACCCAACCCTACTCAAGAGAGTATGTGATTTCGGTTGCAGCCAGTATGTTTCTGATGCTTCTGACATGACGAAGGTTTGCATGCGTGTTCTCACCTGTAACTTTGTGCAATAGTGCCGAGTCCTGCACCTCCGGGGGAAGAGCAGAGATCCGCTGACGGAGAGAAGCGTCGCTCGAGGCCGCGTTCTCAAGCTCCTGCAGCGCTCGGATCAGATCTGCAGTCTGGGACACAAAACAAGCCTTCACACAGTGGATTAAGGGATAGTTCACCCAAAAATTAAAGTTAGCCCATGATTTACTCATCCTGAAGCCATCCTTGGTGTATATGAAATTCTTCTTTTAGTCGAATACAATCAGAGTTATATAAAAAAAAAAGTTTTTTTTACCAGGGCTCCTCCAAGCTTTATAATGGGAGTGAATGGGTATATTTTTTCGAAGTCCATCAAAGTGCATCCATTCATGATAAAAGTGCTCCACACGGCTCTGTGGGGGTTAATAAAGGCCTTCTGAAGGGAAGCCATGCGTTGTTGTTAGCTATTTTAGTCGATAAAGTTTTAAATATGGATATTTTTCACGGATGGATGCGCTTTGATGGACTTTGAAAAAATATACCCATTCACTCCCATTATAAAGCTTGGAAGAGCCAGGACATTTTTTAATATAACTCCAATTGTATTTGTCTGAAAGAATGTCATATACAACTAGGATCACTTTAAGATAAAGATCTGCATGTTCTTTCATACCTGTGGAGGTTCACCAGGCGAGCTTTGGGAGGCGAAGTCATCGTTGTTCACCTTAATTTCTTCGTAAGGCCTTTTCTTGGCCTTCTTTTCTACCTCTGTAGGTCATGAGGAGACGTTCAACATGAGGAGTCTTTCTAAACAACTATATAATATTCCCAATAACCTTTCAAATCAGTGAATTACGGAAGCCCTGAACCGCAAAAAAAAAAAAAGGTTCAAGTCAAAGCATTTCGAGAATAAAGTCGAAGTATTCCGAGATTAAAGTCAAAATGACAGGAATACAGTCTTCCGTAGAAGTCAACATGCCACATAAAGTTTGGACCAGGATTGTGGTAATCTCTAAATATTTCAACTTTATTCTCTTCATTTATTTATTTATTTTTACACGTTGCGGTTCATGGCTTCCGTAGTGAACAGTATGTCCTTGTGGTGGTTTACTTACGCAGGACGTCAGAGAGTTTGTCCAGTACATCATTCTCATACACGGCTCTTTCCTGCCAGATGGACAGAACTCGGCCTAACTGTTTCTTGCAGCCCTCGTCTCCTTCACTGCACAGGAAGGATAACATCTTGGTAAATAATATAACATTACCACAAGAAGAATCGTAGCAACACTGCAGCAAAATGCAAATGTTTGGGCTTAAATTAAGACCGTATTACACTTATCAATGCGTAAAAAAATTCGTTATAAACGCATAAAAATGCGTGTTCAATTGATAAAAATTCCCTTGAAGATTTTTACAAGAAAAATGTACTAGGGTGTTGATTTGACATGATTAATTATTTAAAAAAGTGCAATTATATAATTTATATATATATATATATATATATATATCGTCGCTGTCCGATGAAAACCGCGTATGTCCATTTTGCCGATTTTGAGATTTTTCGACGGATAGAATGTCCAGGTTCATTTCCATATACAGTATGCTTCACATATCTAAATGACCAATGAAAAGTTGTGAAATCATGTCATCTGATTTCCACGTATATCCATTTGGTGTCAAAGCTGTCAATCACGCCGCGTATCTCCCGCTCTGTGGAGGCATCTCGCCGGTCTAAGCGTCTCTGGAAGCTCCGCATTGGATAGCCGAATAATTCTGTGAGGTAAAGTATCAGCAAACGTTTGTTTTTGACAACTGTTCAAGTTCATTATATATTCGCAATATATTCACAACTGTTATTTACCGGTAAATGGTCTAGACGAAGTAATTGTCACTGTTTATTGTGGAGATGTTAACGCACGGGTCTGTTAACTTAAGCAATACTATAGTCTAATATTTTTCTGACTAATAAATTACTGACACAGTAAAGGGTAGATTTAAATAAAGAATAACGAATTTTAAATAAAGAAAAACATAATTTAAATAAAGAAAAAAACTAAATTTAAAAAAAAAGAAAAAATGAAATTTAGCCTAATAAAGAAAAAACGAAATTTAAATAAAGAAAAATGACATTTAAATAAAGAAAAAACGAAAATTAAATAAAGAAAAACCCGAAATTTAAATAAAGAAAAACGAAATTTAAATAAAGCAAAATAAAATTAAGTTAAATTAAAAAATGAGATTAATTTAGATTGATAACGGCTAAAAAGGCTATAGCCATGTTGGGTCCGTGTACTTTTTCGTTCATTCATTATTCTATTTCGGAATGAAAGATGAAATGTAAAAAAAAGGGTGCAGCTTGTTTTTTTTTGTTTTTGTTTTTTTTGACAGAAACAGAAATGGCTGTTTTTTTTTGTACATAGCATAGCCTACTTTGTTATGATTTTAGTATCATGATTAATAAATGCACGCACAATTATCCGTGAACTTGATTTGAAGCCTTTCAACTTGTTTGTGCAAAATTCAGAATTAAATGAATGTGCAGCAATTTGTACAAATAGAGTCTGTAGGTCTACTACTATACTGTTGAAAGTATCAAAAGTGAACAGCACGAGTAATAGGATGCCACATTTGAGACGGGTCAGACATGATTTTGACCACTTCATCAAGTTTTGTTTTGTGAATTTTGAAAGTGAATTTCGTTTTGTATAAATTGTATCTTATTTTTAATAAATTTTTCATCAGCCAATTGCCTGTAGTGGATTTAAATAAGCAGCAAATATATAGCAGACAATATAATCATGGAGGCGCCCGCGCGGTCACTTGCATTGCACGTTAAGCGCATCTCATCCTAACTTAACGAAACTCAGTGTATGCCTCACAAAGACATGAGAATGACATCCAATACACAAAGCTTGAAAATTCTTTAAACGAAATAATTCAAAACGAAAAGAAAAAGGCTACTCTCTGATTATGTATGATTATCATAGCCTAGCCTATTTTGTGAATTGTTCATTCCCGGTTGGCATTGGCACACATTTTGCTGCCCTTACAAAAGTGCCGCTCTAGGCAATTGCCTAGTTCGCCTATAGCTATGGACGCGCCGGCCGGTCAGCAATGAGTGTATTTATTCATTGTCCCTTCATATATCATATGAAGTTTGCAAGAGACATTTAAACTGAAACGTATTTAATAAACTGAGCGTAGCCTATTCATCTGTCAATATGAAACGCGACTTGGCCATTCTAATGATTGGAAGAACGCGTATCGACCACCGTTACTGTAAAATATGCACGTATGTCCATTTAAACTCGATTTTGGTCAAATGTGGACTATATTATTACACTGGCAAGAATATGGTTACATTTAAAGATGCCGTACCAAGTATGACAACGCTACGTTCACATGCTTTTGAAATTATGGTGTTTTTTTCACTTCCTGAAAAGTAACCGTTTTGGACATACGTGAGTTTCATCGGGCAGCGACGATATATATATATATATATATATATATATATATAAATAATATTATATTATGAATATAAATATTATTATAATATATTATTAATATAAATAATATAATATAATATAATATATATATATATATAAAATATTATATATATATATATATAAAATATTATATAAATATATAAAATATTATATAAATATATATATATATATATATATAAAATATTATATAATTATATATATATATATATATAAAATATTATATAATTATATATATATATATATATATATATATATATATATATATATATATAAATATATATATACACAATATATTAATTGACTCAGTTTTCATTTTTCAATTTGTTCATTTTATTTTAATGATTTTCTTTGTGCTTTTGTAATTTTATTATTTTGTTTTATTAAGTTAAATTTTTTTATTTTTTTATTAGTCATTACCAGTTTCATTACCTTAGTTTTATTTTTGTATTTATTTCCAGTTAATTCTAGTGCTTCAACTCTTGCCAAGACAGCATTTCTAATTGTTTTTCAACCAATATTTATATTTTATTTCATCATAAGCCCATCATATTTCAATAACCCTGATTACAATATATTAAACCCACTAAGCAAGAAAGAAAAATATAACACAGACAATTTAAAAGAGTCTAAATACACTGGTCTAACTCACCTGGAAACGTGTTTGAACGCATCGACGATGACTGGCGCGAAGTCGTCTGTGAACTCCGGTCCTTTCCTCTTGCTGTTCTGTATAACATCATTCGCAAGATACAGGAAGGTCAGTTTACGAGAAACCTGGGCTGTACAGAGAGAAAGAGAAGAGGACAACACGTCTTAGGTTTAATAGGCCGTCTGGGGAGGAATGATGCTTTAGATACTTGTGATGTAAAAGAATATGCTCTTTAATTACATCAAATCATTTATACACAATTGGCTTTGAATGTCGAGAGGAAAAAAATGTGTCACACTGTCACTGGCAACTGAAGAATAGCAATCAGAAAAGCACTAGGCAACAAAAACAGTAGCGAGTCTGTGAACACAGGTTGGGTTTCGTTCCAGCTGAACACAAAAAACTGCTATGGAAACGACATCTTATGAGATCTCCAGAGAGATGGAGGATCTAAAGATAGCCTCGCTCTCCCATCATCTAATCCCATACGCAAACAAACACACAGTTCTAATTTTGTCTGTGCTTGATCATATTATCATCAGACTGTAATCTCTTCCCATTGGCCAAGCTCTTTCACGAACAACTAGGCTAAACAACAATAAACGAGGAACGTATGCTAATCACTGGGAGCGAGGCACGAAGTCATTTTAGCCCTGCTGTGCTTTTGCTAATCTAAAGCCCAGGTCTGAATAAAAACCAGATTATTATACATATTAATATATTATACATATATTAAAATCATTAGAATCTGTGTTGAGTGGACCATTTAGCTTGTCTCAAATTATATGTGGCTTGCACCTACACACACACACACACACACACACACACACACACACACACACACACACACACACACACACACACACACACACACACACACACACACACACACACGCACTTGTTCTCTCTTCCAAAAGTTATTTTGTAACTAGAAATATGATTGGAATCACTTTGAAAAGGAAAATACAGTGAAGTGCAACATGTACAGTCATATCGGCTACATAAAATCATAATTAAAGCATTATAATTGTGTGTTTGGGACATGGCTTTTAATGATGAAACTTGTGTTTTTGTAATCGGGCTCTTAAAATTATATAAAAATTTGTATTTAGATTTATCGGCCAATTTATCGGTTATCGGCTTTCAAATATAAGGAATTATCGGTTATTGTATCGGCCAAAATGTACATATCGGTGATCATAATGAATTGGAGCAAAACCTCTGATTAGAAATCAATGATCGTCCATTTTCATCCAGGAAGTTGGAGCATACCTGTCAACATTTGGATACCAAAATACGGGAGATCTGAATGGGGGGGGGGGGGGGGGGGGGGGGGGGGCTAAATACACATTATTTGCGCAGATATTAACATAAATAAATACATAATCTCTGTATTACATAAATAATACATTACATATATAGTCTCCAATGCCATCTCTCTCATGTTCGTCCATCCTCGGGATGTTCTTCTTCACGCAATCCCCCCCAAAACTACTTCAGCGGACCTTTAAGTAACCTTAACCAATGAAATTAGCTGCAGGGCGGGATTTCTGCTTAACTGGTTTGCGCCCAGTGGGATTTTTTTTATAGAAAGATTAAAAATACGGGAAAATATTTAAACGGGATGATAGCGGGATAGCAAGGTAAAATACGGGAGAATCCCGGGAAAAACCGGGATCTCCATTTCTAATCTGGATTGACACCAAACTTCACAGTGGCTTCATCATGCCTCGCCTTGCGTTCACTCATTTCAATCGTGTGATGTCATCTGTAAACTGCATTAGGTACTTTCCCAGTCATCCCTGAGCAACAAGTCAAACACAAGACAATTACCAGAGCAAACTAAGGCAAGTTTTCCAAACACATAAATGAATCATTAAACTGTGCATTCAAAGCCTGATCGAGACCTAAAGTCAATATGTTTAATGCACACCTTAATAACAACCGAGCTGATCAAAGAAACCAGACTTCTACAGCACATGATGTGCCATTATCACGAAGGTGCAACATTATGGAAAACCTTCAGTGGTTATGCAGGATCAGACTGGTTTATGTCTGCCAGAAGATTAAAAACAGATCTATGATATCACTAGCGACCACAAAGCCTTATAAACGGTCCCTAGGCAATTACTGGTGAGTATATAAAGCTATATACACATATAGAGACAAAAATCTATGGAAGCTTGTTTCCGCCACAAAACAAAACATTTTAAAAGATAATTGCGACTTTTTATCTCACAATTGCGAGTTTACATCACGCAATTCTGACTTTATTTCTCAGAATTGCGAGATATAAAGTCAGAATTGCGTGAAATAAAGTCGCAATTGCGTGTTATAAAGTCAGAATTCTGACTTTATAACATAATTGCGAGTTTATATCGCAATTCTGACATCTTTTCTCACAATTGTGAGATATAAAGTCCAATTCTAAGGGAAAAAACTTTTTTTTTTACCTCAGAATAGTTTATATCTCACAATTCTGACTTTATATCTCACAATTGCGACTATTTCTCAGAATTGCGACTTTATATCTCGCAATTGTGACTTTATATCTCACAATTGCGACTTTCTCACAATTGCGACTTTATATCTCGCAATTGCGACTAATTCTCACAATTGCGACTGCGACTTTATTTCTCACAATTGCGACTTTATTTCTCAGAATTACGACTTTATATCTCGCAATTGCGAGTATTTCTCAGAATTGCGACTTTATATCTCGCAATTGCGACTATTTCTCACAATTGCGACTATTTCTCACAATTGTGACTTTATTTCTCACAATTGTGACTTTATTTCTCACAATTCTGAGAAAAAAAAAAAGTCAGAATTGTGAGATAAAAAGTCGCAATTATTATTATTTATTTATTATTCAGTGGCGGAAACAAGCTTCCATAACAAGCTTCCTGTAATCTCTTAGATTATTACACACTGGTAAATAGTGGTGTACCAAAATGAAATTAAAGCTTTTATTTAGCTGAAAAAAGACACAAAAACTGTAATTAACTGAGTAACTAAAACTATATGAGTGATGAAAGTTGTCCTTGATATTTCAGCCAAACTATTTTGTATCCATTACTACTCCACTGCATCATTGGAGAAGCACTAATTAAAGTGATAGTTCACCCCAAAAATGAAAATTGTCATAATTTACTCGCCCTCATGTTGTTCCAAACCTGTATGAGTTTCTTTGTTCTGTTGAACACAAAGGGAAATACTTTGAAGAATGTGTGTGTAAACCAAAACCGTTTCTGGTCCCTTTGACTTCCATAGTATTTTTTCCCATCATACGGAAGTCAATGGGGACCAGAAACGGTTTGGTTACAAATACGACATTCTTCAAAAATGTGGAAATCAGTGGAAATGGAAATCAAATATGGAAATCAATGGTGCCACACAATTGTACGGTTACAAACACCCTTCAAGATATCATCTTTTGTGTTCATCAGAATACAGAGATTTAAACAGGTATGAAACAGGCGAGTAAATGATGATGTAACTTTCATTTTTGGGTGAATTATCCCTTTTAAATCATCACTATTTCAGGGGTTTTCCCGCCAAAGCCTTTTGATCGGTGAGTGATGTACAACAGAATGAACATAGTTAATGCGCTGTGAACTAACATGAACAAACAATGAACAGCTGTATTTTTATTAACCAAGATTAACCAAGATTAAAATACAGTAAGAAATGTATTGCTCATGGTTAGTTCATGTTAGTTATTAGCCTAACACATTAACTAATGTTAACAAATCAAACCATATCGTAAAGTGTTACAAACAAATCATTCACTCAGAATTACTTTTTTTAGTAAGAGTGATTAGCAAGATTTAACCTTCATGAACTACAGTATTTTCAGGTTATTTATGACAATGTGAAGGAAAATTACCTTAAAAATAATAATTTAGCCTAGTTTAGACTGGACTGGAGTGAGGTGAAAACAGAAAAGTGCAAAGCTAGTTGTTGTTAGCTAGCTGTTTAACTGTATATGGTAGAAAATTAGACTATTAGTCAAAATAAACTTTTTAATGCTACTTTTTGATATTGATATGATTATATACCAAAATGATTATCAGGTCGAGCAAAGGAGGATTTTATCTAACTAAGATATGAAAAATCACAGCTTTAAAAAAAAAAGAGGGCAATAAAAGGATGTCGACCAACACCGAAGACCATTTTTGACCCAGGAAAAACCCTATATTTCCATCCAAAACCAAAATTTGTGGTTGCTGGTATTTCAGGGGGGTAAACCGGTAATATCACAGCCAACATCTGTAGTTATTGTACTAATAACAGGCATCAGACTGAGTGTCTGATGGAAAAAACCCTGTACTTACCAGCTAAAGATCTGGTAGATTCTAAACTAAACCAGACTAGCTGACCCTGGTCAGAGAGGTCTGATCTCTCATCCCAACACATGCAGGACAGTGAAAGGGTCTGGGTACACGTACAATCATTCTGTGTGTGTGTGTGTGTGTGTGTGTGTGTTGACATTTTTACAAGAACAGAAAAAAAAAATACTATAAATAAAGGCTGTGTCCCAAAACCCCAAATATGCCATAGTAGGGAAATAAATAAGTAGATGCTTCAAAATGGCTGCCAGGGTCAGTGGGAGCATCAACAGCTTAAGAAAACATATCTAATGTAACGTTAGATATTATATTGAATATTTCTTCTGTGAGACTCACTAAATCTCGTTTGCAGAAGTGAAACTGACCTAACACATGTGCCTCAATAACTGCAATTGTCATGCAGGCTGATGTGATGTTGACTGATAAAGAAAACTAAACGTCAGTAATTTAGGTTTTGCCTCAGTAATAACCTGCAAGGGAATCAAAACATGAAGAAGAGCTAAGCTACTAGCTTACAAGACTAGCTTGTTTGCTACATGAGCTGTTAAATTTCGTTTCAAAACGTCAAAACAGGACATAATCTCGCATTTTAAAGCTCATCTGGGTGTTTTGTGGTGAAATGTGCCTCTCCTTACCTCTCTTCAGCTCGTTATGCCAGACTTTGACGATGGTTTTGGAGTGTTTTCTGTGGTGGATGAGCCACAGTGAGAGGGTCTGCACGCTCTGCTGGGAGTTACTCAGTTCTGATAATTTCTTCTCCAAAGCAGGCTCCGAGAACACGGACATTTTCAATTACATAAAGTAAATGTTGGGTAGAAAAGGCCCCTTGCCCACACCAGGCACCCGAAGGTCGAGGATATTAAAGCTAATAACTCCTCACGCTAGCTAAACATTCCCTGGCTGGTCTGGTTTGCCACATTGCGCATGCGCAGACTCACCGCGCAATGTTAGGGGAATGTTATAAATCGCATCGATGACCACTAGACACTAGTTTCAGCTCCTCTTCAAAGTGTACACTACTAAACAGTATTATAATTAATACGATAGGAAATGTAGTTTTTGCGGGGCATACAGAGGGAGCAGATTAAGACACCAAAACAGCATAATTTCACACAAAAAAAAAACACAAAAATATTACGAAGAACAACATTGATAATAATAAGAAATATTTTTCAACATTGATAATAAGACATGCTTCTTGAGCAGCAAAACAGCACATTAGAATGATTTCTGAAGGATCATGTGACTGAAAATTCAGCTTTGCCATACATTACATTTTAAATATTAATATTAAAATATATTTAATATCATTTTATATATTAAAATAGGTATTTAGTATATAAAAAATATCTATAATTTTATAAATAAAAATAGTAATTTTAAGCTGTAATAATATTACTGTTTTCCTATAACTATTGTTTCTTAAAAGTGAAATGTAAAACTAAAGGAAACTCAATTTATTGATACTTTAATATTAATATCTCAATTTAATATTTGGGGGCAGGAGGAGTGTTAGGAAAACTTGTTTGGGAACAGTCAGTATTTCATTTAGTGCCATTAGAGTGTGAGTGTGTGTGTGTTTGTGTTGCTTCTGTATTCATTCAAATAGTTGAGAGAGTTCTACATGTTCTGACATCATAGAGGAGCTTCATCTCTGAACTGCAGCTCTGACTCTGTTCTACTGTTGTGTGTTAGATCGCAGTGAACAGATCGAAAGACTTTCTGCAGATATCGACGACAATTATTGAACTGACTTGCAACATTCGGTGTCCATTATGGTGCAGTTCAGCCGTGTGTGTAGACAACTGTTGGAGTGTTTCACACACTTCTTGCCTCGGAGATCGGTGCAAGAGCCAGAGAAACTTCCGGAGGAGTGCGAGGCCTTCACTGCCGACGACAGACAGCGCAAGGTAACGTTACCTGAGGAGAGCCGGCATGGAGAGAGAGAGGAGGAAAGAGGAGGAGGACATAAAGAGACACTCGGAAAGATAAAGAAGAACGGACGTGTGTGTCAGAAGAAAAGAGAGAAGCTCAGTCTGGAAAAGCTGATGGATGGAGGAACTGAGCTTAGAGAAGCTGAACGGAAGACAACGGTTCTCCTCGTGGAGGTCAAACCTCTGAGATCTTCCGTCTTGAAGCCAACAGAGGGAGAAATCCCTATGTTTCCTCGCTTCAAACTCCTACCGCCAGTGCCAAAACCACACACTCATCCTCAGAAACCAGTTCCCGCATCCGTGGAGGAGTTTTCCCTGGTTCAAGCGGATCACGTTGAAGCTGTTTGCCTCAAACGCTTTTCATCCCAGGTGTGTCCTCTCAAACGTGTTCCTCCACGTCCAACTCCTGCACCGGATGAGCTATTTACCCAGCGACGCTCTTCATCCCGAGTGTGTCCTCTCAAACGTCTTCCTCCACGTCCAACTCCCGCACCGGATGAGCTATTTTCCCTGCGACGCTCTTCATTCCGAGAGTGTTCTCCCGAACGTCTTCCTCATCCGTTCCCTTCTTCCCCGTCTCCACAACTCGTGCTGGTGAACATCGAGGATGAGGATGAGGAGAGCGAGTACGTGGAGTTCACCGGGAAAACCTTCCTGGACTCTCTGAAACGCTCCCGAACGCCGGAGGCCAAAGTGAAACCGGGAAAGATGTTTGCTTGGATGGAAAAGGAGGAGGAGGAGGAGGAGAGAGAGGTGCAGGAGGAAGAGTGGGCGAGCCAAGTGGAGGAGATCCAGGGATTTGAGGAAGATGAGGATGATCCCAGTGAAATGGGAGACTTCAAGGTCACACAAGGCCATTCCTTTCCTGACATTCCCAAGAATGAGATCCAGCGCGACGTAAGAAAACTCCCACTTTTTCTGCTCACCTGCAGGAGAAAGGAGGAGAAGAAAACGATCAAGGAGAAGGAGCGGAGAGAGAAAGAGTTGCTGCTCGAACGCTATAGGAATGATCCCAAACTGAAGCACTTGTTGATCAACAAACACAACCGCAACTACAGCTCCTCCTGATGAAGATCGTCATCATCCCGTTATCCCGTGTAAATAAAACATCCTCTTCATTTATTACCCGTGTAAATAAAACATCCTCTTCATTTATTACCCGTGTAAATAAAACATCCTCTTCATTTATTACCCGTGTAAATAAAACATCCAATTCATTTATTACCCGTGTAAATAAAAAAAATTGCAAACTAAAAATGTAAAGATCCATGACTCTTCTTGACTATTGAAACATAAAACACGTGTAATATGAAGTGAATCAATTTGAACTAATTTGAATTGAACTGTATGGAAGTTTTTTCCTAACATAATTAAAATTAAAATGCTTAAAAAGATCAAATAATGAATCAAAGTCTCAAAACAACTGTTCAAATGATAAATCAAATGGTCAAAATATTAAATAATAAATCAAAATGGCTGCACAAATGATAAATAAAATGCTCAAATGCAATTTCATTTCCTCATTCGGATTTGATTTTTAATTTTCAATAAGCATTTTAATTTTAATTACGTTAGGAAAAAACTTCCATAGAACTGTTTAACGAGGAAGTGAATCATTCAATTCAGTTGATCATAACAGTGTCAGTGACACATCGTTATATCGTCTCTCCATAAACTGCATGTTTCTTCCCTTATTTGTGCCTTCAATCTTTAAGTACCATCAACTTGGATGTTTAAGTCATTTCAACTTAAATTAAACGGTTTTAAAAATGAGGTGAATCTTGTTTACTTACTGATCATATACATATTTAAGTGAATGTTTAGAGCTTTTCCTCCTTTAGAATACGCTATATATTTACTATATATAACTGTGTGTGTATATCAATACTTACAATGTCAAAGACTGCACATGTGATCATATAAATCCACAATTTGTCTAAACGAAGCCGTGTTAATGAGGACTAGTAAAACTCAAAATACCTTTTTACGTGAAAAACAAAGGTTGTTACATTTACTTAAAGGATTAGTTTACCCCAAAATGAAAATTTCCTAATAATTTACTCACCCCAATGCCATCCAGGATATCCATGTCTTTCTTTCCTCAGTAGGAGAGAAATTATGTTTTTTGAGGAAAACATTTCTGGATTTTTCTTCTAACAATGGACTTCATTGGTCACCATCGTTTTTTAGTCCAAATCAATGCAGTTTCAAAAGTCTTTGAAGTGTTTAAACGGGCTGTACGCGATCACAGCTGAAGAAGAGGTTGTTATCTAGCGAAACTATATAATTTATAGACTTTTTACCTTCAACAGTTCGGATTGAGCTGATCAACAAACGGACAGGGAACTACGTCATCACGTTGAAAGGTCACGCCGGCGCCGGCAGAAGTACCGCCCCACTGTTTACACTGCGACCGTATGTAGGAGGATAGTTCAAATAGTATTGTTTGCTATTATATATATTCAGTGAATATGAATATGAATAGTATATGAATAACATTCTGATGAATATGAATAGTAGTTCAAATAGTATTGCTGGCGCCGGCGCGACCTTTCAACGTGATGACGTAGTTCCCTGTCCGTTTGTTGATCAGCTCAATCCGAACTATTGAAGGTGAAAAGTCTATAAATTATATTGTTTCGCTAGATAACAACCTCTTCTTCAGCTGTGATCGCGTACAGCCCGTTTAAACACTTCAAAGACTTTTGAAACTGCATTGATTTGGACTTAAAAACAATGGGAACCAATGAAGTCCATTGTTAGAAGAAAAATCCAGAAATGTTTTCCTCAAAAAACATAATTTCTCTCCCACTGAGGAAAGAAAGACATGGATATCTCGGATGGCACTGGGGTGAGTAAATTATTAGGAAATTTTCATTTTGGGGTGAACTAATCCTTTAAGAAAGAACAGGACGTTTAAGCAACAAATGCTAATAAATCAAAAACACTCCATAGTTTTACATACACAAGATGAATTTTAACAACAACAGCAGTATGTTATTTTGTTTTATATCATTTTTTTTATTCACTTTGACTCATGAACTGAGCAATTTCTTCAAAGACACTGACTCATAACCACTTTCTCAGCAGTTCAGGTCATGTGACACATGCCTTGCACAAGAAAACAAGACTTCAGTCGTGATTTCCTCTCGTTTTATTCTTGTAATGAAACACAAACGGGCTGCGGGAGAATATAATTTAACTTCAGTTTAATGCAAATGTACAGTGCAAAGAGATCTAACAAAGCCCAAACACACTCCACACACCTCAATCCACTATAGCTTTACTTATGCAGAAGTTAGTTATAAAGACAAACATTTTATTAAAACAAACAAACAAACAAAACAACAACATAAAAAGTCAGTATTTTCTTCACCCATGTCTTTCACAGCCGGTTTAGTGTTCAGCAGCTCCACATGCAAGGCTGGATCACATGACATATCAGTCAATGTTACTACGAATTAACTAATTACTCGTACATTTTACATTCACATCTGGAGTGGATATTCTTCAGTATACAATTTTAATATACAGAAATCCGTCCCTATATCCTTAATACGCTCGCTTGTGTTTTTAAATTTGCGCTCTTTAATTTCCAGGACAGTTTAAAATGAACCTTTCGTCCATTACCCCTCTTGCAGTTCAATAAATAACTCATAAATAACCACAAAAAAAAACATAAAATTACAGGAAATATCCTGGTATTTTCAATTCCAGCACATATTTTGCAAGTTAACATGCTTTCAAAAGCATCATATAATCCAACAGCGTTAGTTAAAAACGAGGGAATCTACTTCCCTCATTCACACAAGAACAAAACAAAACATCTATTGAATGAAAAATAAAACGTATAAAGTAGTCAGCGTGAAAGAGAAGAGAGTCGTGTAGTGTTCGAGCCTCAAATACTGACCGTGGGAACGATTAAGACAACCTCACCGTCTCACCTTCCTCTCAAAAGAACGAGAAATAAACTATACACAGGCTTTATTTGACGTTATCATAGTTATGCTGAAGATAACACGGTCAACTGTACAACCGTTCGTCATCTTGGACTATATATATTGGTGTTTTGTTAAGTTGCAAAGCGGTGATGTTAGAAACAATCAAGACGTTCAGATATTCATGCCGAGAACTGGAGCTTTCTTTGACGATTTACAGCGACGGTGCAGAAGTAAATGTTAGGGGAGAAAGGATCTGTGTCTGACTGACTATCATGCTTTATAGACTTTATATTGACTAGTGGAGAACATTGGTGTTCATTACTCTGACATATAAACATCCGTTGCACTTTCGTTGTGTCAAACTCGTGCGAAAAGGGTGAAATTTCTGCCATGCCTTTTAAATGCAACTGTTGAATCATAATCATAAATGTCCAGAATCACAGAAGCGGGTTTTAACAGGAGCACTGCAAGAGGAACTACATTCAAATGGGTTCTTAGATGAATTTCTATAGGTTGATTTTTGCAATTGCCCGGGAAAGGAGCTTTTTGACCTGACCAACCTGTACATGTGGACATACAGGGAATTTGAGAGAGAGGAATAGATGAAGAATATGAGGAGAGGTGAGGTGATGCATTACTCCTGCACTTCCCTTTCTCTCTCAGTCCCTCACGCGCCCGATGATGGTCAGGAGGTACAGGAAGATGTTGATGATGTCCGTGTAAAGGTTAAGAGCTGCGAAGACGTACTCCTCTGGGCTGATGGACATCTTCTTGTTCCCCAGGAGAAGCTGAGTGTCCACAGCCAGGAACTGTGAGGAAACAAACAAGCACTGAGAGTCACTTTCATTGTTGTGTGACTGACAACACCGTTTGGTTGCATTTGGCAACCTTTTCTAACAGATGCGAGGTCACAACACAGTCAAACATGTCTGAAGGAGGATCTATTACGCCCTTTTACAAAATCTCTACTAGAACAGGTTTTCCCGCTTGAATGTTGATTATTCTCCTCATATTCTCCATTGTTGCGGCTCCTCTCTTCCCAGTCTGTCAGTAACGCTCTGTTTAGTTCCTGTCTCTATGAAGCCCCTCCTTCTGAAAAGCACACTGTGCTCTGATTGGTCGGCTGGAGCAGTGTGTTGTGATTGGTCGAGCGCTTCGAGTGTGTTCGGGAAATGTCCCGCCCCTTACCATAACCGCCAGTTTAACACACTACTAACTAACCCAACCAGGCCCCGCCCCTTTATTCTGCGTATGAATTATTTAAATGAGGAATATTGTGACGTTTTCAAGTATCCTGGTGTTCTTCTGAGCTTTCTATTTGTCAAAGAATCCTGATTAAAAAAGTGTCAAAACTATGAATCTGCACAACTGCTTTCAACATCAATAATCAGAAATGTGAATCAGAATCATATTAGAATGATTTCTGAAGGATCATGTGACACTGAAGACTGGAGTAATGATGCTGAAAATTCAGCTTTGATCACAGGAATAAATTACACTTTACTATATATTCACATAGAAAACTGCTGATTTACATAGTAAAAATATAACACATTTTTACTGATTTTATTGTATTTTTGATAAATAAATAAATGCAGCCTTGATGAGCATAAGAGTTTCCTTAAAGATTTAAAAATCATAACAACCCCAAACTTTTGAATGGTAGCGCATGTCATCATTTCCTGTAATTGCCTGATGTTCCAACAATTTGAGTTCCAAATGCTGAAAGACTTTTACACAGCCAGTCCGACTGGAAAATTGGAGGCTTCAAAAGCGCCCAAAGTTTGGTGACCCAGTTTAAGACAGATGGTAAAACATTATACATAACCAAAAAAAAACATAACCATTCACACACGGTTATTTAAACCCTCTGGTGCTCTTTGTGTGGCGGTCAAAAAATGACCAATTTGTTTAGTTTTTTTATTTCAATGAAATGATTGTACTATATTTTACTACTGTACTATTTTTTATTTAATATTTTTTATTTTTAGAGGACTTTATGGTACTAAATTATTTTTATGTTTTAAGTTATAATCCATTTATTCACTTTTTGAGCACAGACCTGAAAATGAAATGTCCAACTTAAACGGTCATAAATCTTGAATGCTTTTGAGCAACAGACTGAAGTTTGGTCTCTTTTTAAACGCGACACGTGGCAGATTATTGCTGAAGTGAACAAAGTTTAGAAAAACTGAACTTGAAAATTTTTTTCCATTTTTAATTTTCATAAAAAAAAATATATTTTTCAAAACACATTTTACTTTAAAAATGTGAGAAAAATCAAATCCAAATCCAAATTTGAGGTTGATTTCTCAAAAAATGAGCTTTCAGAAGGATTTAGTTTGGGCGCAGTACCAAACGCTTCCACTAGAGGAAATTCGACCGCAAAAAAATACAAATGTGACTATTTTTTTCAGGACTATTTAACCTTTTTGAATCATGTCTATTATTTTTGTGTGTGTGTGTGTTTACACAGCAATTGCCAAAACCATTACCAAGTTTTGTACCATTCGGATGAAGTAAAAAAAATAAAATAAAAAATAACATTTTCAGTCAAAAATGATCAAACTGCACCAGAGGATTAACCTTTAAGTATAAAGGCAAAAGCTCTTAGTCCAGTTCACTGAGAAACCAGTGTTACCTCATCATTATTCACTATAGTGTTCAATTCTGATACCTGAAAATCCTTTTATTATCCCTTATCTTGTTGAAAACAGTTGTGTAACTTAATGAACGTCTTTTCTAAAGTTCAAAGTAAACTGTGGTTTCTGAAGTAGCTAAAAAGTAAAAGCCGAAGAGATGAAGGCGTGTGTGTGTGTGTGTGTGTGTGTGTGTGTGTGTGTGTGTGTGTGTGTGTGTGTGTGTGTGTGTGTGTGTGTGTGTGTGAAGCAGAGAACTCAATCCAACCCGAGAGAGAAGCTCAGATGTACAACTTCACATGAATATATTAATATACTGACAGCTTGAATGCATTTTTAAAAGTTTTCATTAATGCAAGTAAATCAAGGTGTAGATGGGGGTTCAGTAAAGCGGTACTCACGCAGGTGAACAGCAGCGCCCCGATCGAAGCGTACACGATGTGCAGGATTTTGTTTTGGATGAACATGCAGAGGATGGAGGCGAAGAGCAGGACAATCAAACAGACGAAAAGAACGCCATAGCAGGAGGTGAAGTCATATTTGCTCTGTTTTAAGGGAAGAATAATGGTCATCAGTGATGGTTTATCACATGAAAAACAAAAACCAGTCAAGCTCTAAAGGCCCGTTCACACAAAGAACGATGACTATATTAGCATCCACACCAGCAGACGATGACGTTCTTCATTATAAGTGCTGGAAACCCAATGCACAGGACAATAGAGACACCAGAATAAAATAAATATTCATGATTCTGAAGCTGAAAACACAGAATTACTTTAGATGAATATGCTGGCACTCTGTCACTCACTAGATAAAATAATGCATGCCACTTTTTACTGGTAACATCAGACATCAGGACCCACAAATATTCCCCCCATTGCATTATTATACATTATATATGTCTGCTATTTTAAATGCTCGAGCTCTTAAAGCAGGATGGATTCTAATTGGCTGTCAATCAGACAGAAGAAATCGATCTGAAAGTTCAATTTATTAGAACTATATTTTTTATCGTTATCATCTTTCTAAAGAAAAACTGTGACATAATATACCCATAAATTCTTCATTCAGAGACTACCAGTAAAATGTATAAAAATTTGGGAGCAAAAATGATTCAGACATTATTCTCTGACCTGATCATGTTTTGCTGAAGTGTTTTATCTTTAATTGCTAATGCTCTTTTTACACACAGACTGAACAAAATGAAGCACTGCTTGGTGATTGGTTGAGCTAAACTGGTATTATCAGAGAATGTCTAATAGGAAGAGAATTGGCACTCTCTGCTTACTTCCGGTTTCTGGACTAGCTGCAGTAACACGTCTCTGTCCATGCGGGGGCGCTCGCAGGCGAGTGCAGAATGAATGGAGGTCTATGGCGAAAAACCCTCAAAATCCTCTTTTCTCAGGATGTAATTTTGTGTCTAGTAATTTGAATGTTGTATTCCAAAGGAGATGCAAAGAAATTACACATTGCTGGGTGTTAGATTTTTTAGAGTCACTTATTTGGTTTAAAAAGTCTTTTAAAATGTCAATGACGTCATTAGCAGAATGCTAGCGTGTTATGGGCAACAACAACTCAACCTGTAAGAAATCGAAAAGAAATAAGTACTCGTTCATTCAACTTTCGACCTATAACCCATTTTGAACTCGCAAAACCTACAATAAAATCTGAGATTTCTCAACGGCAATCGGGTGAAAGAGACACATTTAGCCGTCTAGCCCCATAGACTCCCATTCAGTCTGCACTCGCCCGCGATCACCTCCAGTGGAATTCTAATGGAACTGCAACCAAGATCGATACAATGGGGCTAATAGGAAGTGCCAAGGCTCTCCGTAGACGGGCTCTGGTATTATCTAATTGTGTAGTTAAATTTAACAGCTGACAGATATTCAACATAATTCATGTGTGAGACAGTCTAACAGAAGGACGGACAAAACCAGTCAAATATCAACTGAGTTCTGCTCATATTTTATTACCGTTTTCTAAACTATAGCAAATAAACTGTGATGATGTGAGAAATGTTGAAGGTGTCTGAATACATTTTGGTTTGACTGTAAGCTCTAACTATCCATTAAATGTATACAGTACATCATGTTTTTGGTGACGTGTGCACATAAAGAAGTGATGAAACCACCAGTTAAACGGTCCCGAGCGCTGAGCTGTTGGGAGTAACGGGTCGTGAGCAAACGAACCTGCAGTGAGAAAAGCACGACGGTGAAGCAGACGAAAGCAGTGATGCCCACAGCCATGATGACCGTATCGGTGTCGTAGAAGCTGGCGATCATTCCAACCATATACGACAGACTCAGCGTCAGGATGGACTGAGAAACACAGAGGAAATATTTACATATTTACTTGAAATTGGTTAATGTTCTCATACATCAATACACACATTACTTCAATGAGCTCACTGTTTCTGCCTTAAATTATTACAATGTTTAAATGCATTTTTTGCATAAATTATTGAATTATTGAATACATTTTTTAGCTAACTGTGATTTGTATATGTACATTTCTAAAAAATACATAACTTAGACAGTTCCCTCTAAATTGTAATGTGGACTCGTGAATTTTCTGTGAAGCTGCTTAATTAAGCTGAAATTGAACACACGAAGTAGAGGTCCATCCATATTGCATTTTGTGGTTACTATATGTGTTGTTGAAGAATGGCAATAAAAAGATTATTGTGCCGATAATAATAAAATTTTAATTAATATTCTTAGCCCTTCTTTCCTGTGATGAGGCGAAGATGCAAGAGTTTACGTTGATTTAATGCCAGATATCGTTTATTGTGTAACCAAAACACCAATAATAGCCAGGACCAAAAAAATATGCATAATGAGGGATTTTTTATTTTAAAAAAGGGCAAAATACACCAGGACTCTTATTTTGAAATGTATATCCTTTACTACTTCCAGCTGCTCATTAAACAAAATGAGAGACATAAATATGCTCTCTTACAACCATCTACAACATATTATAATATAAAAACCATAACATAAATCACCGATTGCGAACTGCGATCCTGCTGAACGTGCGACAGCGTTTGGACATTTATTTAATTAAATCATAGACTTTTAAAGTTATGTATAGCTAATTTATAACACATATAATAACCAATATAACACACATATATAATAAATCACATATCTGAATCACGGCGACACTGTTTTTCTGTCCCCAAACTTAAGATCTCTTAAAATAATGAAGTCTTTTGTCAGACTATTTAAGACTTCTTATGGCCTTAAATTTGATCAAACCAAATTTAAGAATTTCTATGAAGTTTTAAGGACCCGCAGAACCCTGAATAATCTATATATATTTTTTATTATTTATATATATATATATATTTATAAAAAAATAATAATGTATAATATATATTAATAAACAAATAATATAATATATATAATAAACTAATTATATAACACATATATACATATAAAACACTGAATAATAGTGTAAATATGTGCATCTGTACCAGCGCCACCAGGTTCCATGGGTGTTTGCGGCGAAACTCTCCACAGCAGCTGAGGAGGATCAGTGACACGAAGAAGATGGCGTAGGACACGTAGTACGTCCACCGATTTCTCCGTACAAACAGTTTGACGTCGGATGAAAAGGTGAAAACGGCAACGAAAGAGAAGGTGACCAGCAGCTGCACAGTCAGGACCATGAACACCTGAGGAGAGAGGGTTTAGCTTCAACACACTGTACCGACACAGTCAATATATATATATACAGTGATTCTGTCCCTTACGGTTTACCTTTCTAATAAAGGCCCGTCGGATACTCTTATCTTCCCAGCCAGAGTTTGAAAAGTCATCATTGCCATAGTAAGAGGGGGGTCCGTCTCCACCATGGTATCCAGGGCTCTCAATAGAAGCTGTCCAAACACACATAATTAATGTGACAGGGATCATACAGACACTGTAAAATGACATTCCAGGACTTTTAAGGACTTTAAGGACTGCTTTTTTTGGTTTTCAAGGACTATAAACAATATATTTATCTTTCAAATGATAAAAAAAAGGTAAATAAATCAATGAAAATAAACTAATAAAACAAAATGGTGCACAGAGTGCAGCACAAGCAATGACATGAATATATGATTGACCTGAAGGATGAAAGCTACATACAGTGCTATGCATAAGTTTAGACACCCATGCTAAAGCTGACTAAAAAGAGGAATAAAAAATCATCTTTTGGAAACTGAACTTAATGCCTTAATTTAAAAAATTAGGAAAAATCCAACCTTTAAGGACACCAATTTTCTTTGTGAATGAATAATGTATCATAAATAAATAAATGTTCTTCCTTAAAATACAGGGTGCATAAGTCTGGACACCCCTATGTTAAATTCCCATAGAGGCAGGCAGATTTGAATTTTTAAGTATTTTTATTTATTTTATTTTTAGGATACTATGCATCCTGATAAAGTTCCCTTGGCCTTTGGAATTAAAATAGCCCCACATCATCACATAGCCTTCACCATACCTAGAGATTGGCATGGGGTACTTTCCATAAGATCATCTCTCAATGCAAATCAAACTAGCTATTAGGCTAACTGAAATAAAACCATGCCAATCTCTAGGTATGGTGAAGGCTATGTGATGATGTGGGGCTATTTTAATTCCAAAGGCCAAGGGAACTTTATCAGGATGCATAGTATCCTAAAAATAAAATAAATAAAAATACTTAAAAATTCAAATCTGCCTGCCTCTATGGGAATTTAACATAGGGGTGTCCAGACTTATGCACCCTGTATTTTAAGGAAGAACATTTATTTATTTACGATACATTATTCATTCACAAAAAAAAATCGGTGTCCTTAAAGGTTGGATTTTTCCTAATTTTTTAAATTAAGGCATTAAGTTCAATTTCCAAAAGATGATTTTTTATTCCTCTTTTTAGTCAACTTTAGCATGGGTGTCTAAACTTATGCATAGCACTGTATACCTGGATATTTATGAGCCATATTACGCTATATCTAGATCTGTATCAGACGAGCTGGAGCGTTCATTTTGAAACGTGAAAAGATAAAAGTAAACACTAATTTCACAATCACGTATATTGTCTTTCAATAATTCAAGCACTTTAAGTACCTTTTCATAAATATGGCGGTTTTCATGGGTTTTCCAGGACTTAAATTTGCAAAAGTCAAATTCAACCGTAATGTGATGATGGGTGAAATCTAATGCATGTTCGAGCCCTCAAAGCTTTTAATGCCACCAGCTTTTGCACTGAAGAACAGGACCAATTTAAAGGGGACGTAACATGAAAATCGGGCTTTTTCCGTGTTTAAGTGCTATAATCGGGTCCCCGGCGCTTCTACCAACCCAGAAAACATGAAAAGTGAAAAGTTTTGGTGAGCCTTTCTCTGCAAGCATGTCAAAAAATAAGTCGATCAGACTTCGCTCCAGTTCTGACTAGGGCTGTAATTAACCAAAGAAAATCTTGGTCGACTAAAGTCCTGACATTTTCGACTAAAAATGACGTTAGGAAAAAACAAAACTTTAAATTAATTAGCTGCGCACTGTGCGCCTTGTTGTCCGCCTAAATGAATTATAAATAAACATAAAAAACTAGTAGGCTATTTGCAGTATTAAATCGTTTTTGACGTAATTATTTTGCACTGAAATGAGTCTGACACACGAGTCTGTCGCATCACGTGCACCTGCGCAATATAATAACCTATGATTTCCGAAAATAGTACTCGTGATATCATGACAAGAACTTTTGAGGAATATGTAACATAATTTAGACAACTGTTTTTGTCATATGTATTATAATAACTGACAGACACTATCATTTCAGCCGCTCTGTGCAGCTCGCGAACATAGGAGCTCAGCTTCACGGCTGAGAGACACGAATAGACTATTAACTTAAAGCTTTTACTCTTAAACACAAAAGGCACGTCCACTTTAATAAAAACATAATATTTATTAAACAAACCAGATCAAGTAATAATATTCAGCAAACCTTCTAGTAGCCTACTTTCTTCAATCTGTCTCTCTTCTCCAGTGGGTTGGGCTAATCCAAAAGAAGTGAAAACAAGGGGGGTGTTCTGAAGACAGACTGTTACCTGTGAAACAGCGGTGCTCTGAAAATACCCCCATTAGCAATTAGTGCTTTCCACCTGATGAAATGAATGCGGCAAAAAAAAAAAAAACGACCAATCAGAATTTTGGTCGAGCCAGAACGTATCGACCAAATAATCGACTAATCGACTGGGAGATTACAGCCCTAGTTCTGACGTATGAAGAGGATATTATTATAATATTACCGGCCCTTAATCTGCACGTTTACACACACACCAGCCGACGTTTGGTTTCATGAGCGACAACAGAGACCAGTTCTAACGCAATGGCAGAAGATCCAGCAAAGCCTGAAACTGTGGTTGAGCACAGACGAGCACTGAACACTATTGACCAGAACATGTCACCGCTGTCTTATTAAGACCTCAGGAACTGTGGACACTTGTGGAGAAGTTCAACATGATGATGAGATGATCAATGTAACTCCACAACAACTACACAAATGTCTCCACTAACATTCAGAAACTCTTTCTGAGTCTCTCCGTAAGGCTGCACTCGCTACTGGTGATTCTGGGATTCTGGATGAGTGAGATTGGCCTGTTTTGTTATTGCCGGAGTTTCTGAAGCTCGTGTGAAGGCTCCGCCCTCTTCTGGACAGAGGCGGAGCTGAAGCTCATTTGCATTTAAAGGGACACACAAAAAAGGCACGTTTTTGCTCACACCCAAAAAGGGGCAAATTTGACAAGCTATAATAAATGATCTGGGAGTATTTTGAGCTGAAATTTCACAGACATATTCTGGGGACAGCATAGATTTATATTACATCTTGTGAAAAGGGGCATAATATGTCACCTTTAAACAGTTTTATAGCTTTGGCAAGGGAAAGCACATTTCAACGGCACCAGAAAGGCCTCTTAATAATACAGTTGTAAAGACGTCCTAATAGTTACAGCAGGGACTGGAGATGAGGTAAGGAAAGAACAAATTATATATTGATGGCACTCACAGAGCTAGTGACCTCTTCGTTGAAAGCATTTTACCTTGAATAACCCTCAAGAGGAGCAAGTACATTAACTAAACACACTTATTTAACCTGAAAACCTGTGAACTTACTCTTAAGAGAGTAACACTAGAACTGAACTTATGAACTTATAAAATAATCACTTCCTGGGAAATTGGTGCAAAATATCTGTAAAAAAAAATACAAGTTTCTGCAATCTGGCTTTTTTTTCCCCTCCATCATAAATGAGTTAGGCCTAGTCTCAGAGCGTCAGACGAAACACAATAAACGCCGTCATGTTCTCTGGTGTTCGGATGCTGGTGTTTGTGAACACAATCGTGTGAGACGCTTCTGAGGGAATTAAACCAAATCATTCTGATGACAGACTTTGCGTTTCAGAGCCACCAAACCAACATTTGAGATGCTGCGATGCGATTGGTCCACTGGTTAGTCCAGTTAGTCAATCACATCCTCCATTGAGGCAAAGTCACATGAGCTTTTTTGTTGTACATTGAGGGATTTATGCAGAAGTACCATTAGGAAATTATACTTGTTTTTTACTCTGGAAATTTCCACCTATGGATTTTGCTTAAATTGCCATAACGTAGACAGTTTGAGTCATTTTGTTTCCGAATGACCGTTATGCAAATTTTGTGATTTGCATAAATTGCAGCGGACCAATTGCATCACAGCATCTTAAATGTTGGTTGGTGGTTCTGTCAAAGTCTGTCATCAGAATGATTTTGTTCCCAAAAACACCAGCATCCGAACCCAAGAGAACATGACAGCGTTTATTGCGTTTCGTCTGGCGCTCTGAGACGAACTCATATATGATGGAGGGAAAAAGAGCCCGATTGTACTTACCATTCGGATCTACACCAAAGGCAGGCTGGGCGGGCCCCTGCTGGTACGGCCCCGGAGCGTAGGGCTGCTGTGGGAATGGCATCTGTGGGCTTGGGTACGGTGCCGGGCCGAATCCTGGTGCCGTGGGTTGGACGAAACCGGGCTGGTCGTAACCGGGCTGGCCGTAACCGGGCTGTCCGTAACCAGGCTGGCCGTAACCAGGCTGGCCGTAAGCGGGCTGGGCGTAGGGCCCCGGGGCCACATACGGAGGGGCCCCTGGAGCCTGGCTGTAGTTGGGCGGAGGCATTCCAAAGGCATCAACTTTGGGCGGCCCGTAGACACTGTTGTGAAGGGGGTTGTTCTCCCCCATAACAGGGTAGTTTGGCTTTTCCTGAGACATGTCTCCTTCCCTCACTGGAATCCTGATATTGACAGAAAAACAAAAAGGTTGAAATGTACAGAAAAGGAAAGCAATGAAAAAAATTGTACAATAAATATTTGTAATTGGCAGTGTAACTAAGAAACTAATTTTTAATTCACTTTTATTTATATATTTTTATTTTTCATTTTAGTTACATTTTCAGTAATTGTTATGCATGTGCTTTTGTCTTTAAAAAAATTATTATTATATAAATAATAAATCAAAATTATATTGCTATTTAGGATTAATTTATTTTTATTTATTTACGGTTAATAATTTGAAGTATTATTTAAAACTAAAACTATTAAAAACATTTATTTTAATTGAAATAAAGCTGAAATAAAATAAAATAAAAATATTATTTGTAAAATTTAAACTAAACAAAATTGAGAAATGTTGCCTTGGCAATAAACCGAAGTTGAAGCACTAAAATTACTGTAAATAAATAAAAACTAGGGTTTTTGACGTTTTTCAGGTCAAATAGTAGTTTTAAGTTTACAGAAATTGAATAAAGTAATCAAATGTAAGATAACACAGCTGTATGAATTAAATCCTTGTTAAAGTTACAAAAGTTGTTTAGTCAAGAGCAGTGAGCGATTTGTTGTTGTTGTTTTTCACAAAACTTCACACAGCGAGTACCAAACTGAGCTACTAGCCCCAGGCAGCCTGTAATGTTGAGCCCTGATGAAACATGTACAGGTTTCAGTTTATTTTAGCAAGCATTCAATTATTATACCTTGAGAAAAACATTGGATTATGCAACAGACATTATAAACTCAGTGTCTTCACACAGTTAATTAATCAAAAATATGTTAATTTTAGTTTAATTTTGTCATGTGCTATTGTGATTTTATTATTATTATTACATTTAGGTTTAATTTATTTCATATTTTCGTATCGGCCGTTCAATTTAACACCTTCGGCGTATCAGCGATAGCATGAAAAATGGTTTCCACTTGACTAAAAAGGGTCCGATACATCAGCGCATCTCTAACAAAAACTAAAACAATTTATAAATTAATTAAAATAAAATGAAACCAAAATGGCAATATATAAAAAAAAAAGACAGTCACACCAGAATTACTAAAAATGAACTTATATAAAAATAAAAGCTATTTCAAAATAGTAAGAAAACTATTAATACTAAAACTAATAATAAAACTAAAATAAAACTGCCGCCAATTTTAAAACGGATCTACTTTATATTTTAAAGTAGTCTGTGCAGGGGTTATACACACTAAAAATGAATAAAAATAGTCAAATTGCTTGCTATGAATCGACTCCAGGTAAAATAATCTGTGCATGTGATCAAAACAGCTCTAACTGGACCATCCGCCAGTGAACAATCCAGCTCTGTTTCCTCAAAGCCTCATGGATAATGGAGCGTTTCAGCACAAAAGGGGCATGACTCTGTGGGAATCACGACTGAATCCTGAGAATAAACATTAAACAACACTACACTCAACCACCACACATCCTCCACGCCGCTGCACAAGAGACTCAGGGCTTTGTGGGAGTCAGTTTCACACTGTGAAAGTGGACAGCCTGTGCCGAAACGGCTTCTTGGTGACCCAGGTCGTGCGGATGAGAGAAGGTGTTGCCATGGACACTCATGTCCACGTTAATGCATGCGTGTTTATCAATGCGTGTGTTGTTGGGGAAATCCTTTCATTTAAAGCCATCTATAAAAAGAAGATCTAACCTGTGATATGCATCGCCTCTTAAGGGGTCGTTCACAAACAACGTGTTCGTGTGTTTAAAAAGCAAGACGGAACATAATGTAATAATGGAACAAAGTTGATTTCGAAAAGATAAAATGATAAGCAGTAACAACATTTGTCCTTTAGTTAGCATGGACTAAGAATGAACAATACTTCGACAGCATGTATTAATCTTAGTTAATGGCCACATTTACTAATGCACTACTAAAAATCAAAAGTTGTATTTGTTAATTAGAAAATGCACTGTGATTATTATTAACTAATGTTAAAAAAATAGATGAATAAATACTGTAACAAATATATTGATAACTGATTGTTAGTTAAAATACATTCACTAATGTTAACAAATGTGAAGTGTTACCAAATTATACAACAGAATTGTATCATTATAATCTTATATGTAAATAATAATAAAAAAACACTAAAAACTTATTTTAAATGTTACAAGTGAATCTTTTTTTTTAAATCAGCGCTTGAAGACAGAAAATATCATATAATATAAAAATGGGGAAATTAGCATGACCAATGTAATAAAAAATTCTAAAATAATACTATAATGTTTACAAATGTCAATGAATCAACTGTATAAAAACACAAATTAGACAGAATAACATAATGACTCTCAGACAAATTGTGCAACATAATTTTTCTCCAGGCTGTCATAAAAAAATATTAATAACAACTAACAAGTTGTAGTCAAAGTCGGCTTTCCCCTGTTTTGTTTTTCAATGCATTTGCATTTCTTTATTTTGCATAGTGAAATAAACCTGTTTGCCTTTTTTGCCAAATAATTTTACATATTTTCCTCAAATTTGGTGGGTTACTCGAACTTATATCGGCCTTTCACTACATCATATATGTAGAATAGTAAAAAAACTAACTAATTAATAATCTTAAGCCCCCTTTAAGGAGTTCACTGAATAACAGCAGTTATGCAACACCGGCCCATTTACCAAATCCCATGTGACTTGATCTCAGCTCAGCATTTGAGGTTATACTCAGCAGTTTTCCAGCGTCTCCCTTCAACACACGGATTAAAGAAAGCAATTCCACATCGTTTTCTTTAACAAAGACCGTGACAGAAGTCCTGATCATTATAACACAAGCAATTCAATTTTAGCTCTCAAACATTAGCTATTATTTTCTGTAGATCACCGCAATCCTCAAGAATCAGTCAGAGATGCTTTATCTGACATCCAATAGGTATTACCTTCCTTGACTGATTCCAGCTTATTTATTTTAGGGCTTTTCTTTCCACAGGTTCATATTTATGACTGGCCTATACTGGAAATGAAAAATATTGGCTGCTCAATGCGGAGGAATCAAATGACTTAAAAGCAGAGAGAATGATTAATTTGAGGCATCATTTGATTAGCTATGGAGAATCTTTAAATCAATAACAACTCATGTCTTTTGAGTTCGGCTTTAGTACGTAAACAAAGCATAAAATGGCTGGACCACTCATAAAAAAATCAAAAGTCAAAACATTTAAAATGAAGGATCCAATGTGGATGAATAAAGTCTAATTTAAAGGGTTTCCTTGATTTAAAGGTGATCTTGACTATTATAATAGGTCTATACTTTTATATATAGACAACTATAAAAATTACATTTTGCCATTTGATTTTATTTATGGATGCACCGATATGAACATTTTTGCAGATACTGACAACCGATAATTCATTATATTTGAAAGCCGATAACCGATATATCGGCCGATATATACGTTTTTATATAATTTTTGAGAGCCTGAAAAGCAAAAGTCTCCGCATTAAAAGCCACGTCCCAAACACACAATTATAATGTTCTCATCATCATTTTATGTATCTGATATGACAGATTTTGCACTGCACATTTTCCTTTTTGAAGTGATTCCAATCATATTTCAAGCAATTCAAAAGCATCATGTTGAAGAGTGCGCATCTGAAGAGTCTCAGCTGAAGGAAATAATACATTATTTATAGACTTATCGGGCCGATAACAGTAAAAATGAACATATATCGGGCCGATAACAGTAAAAATGAACATATATCGGGCCGATAACCGATATGTTGATCGATATATCGTGCATCCCTAATTTTATTCCTGCAGAGTAGCCTAAAGCTGCACGATTAATCGTTAAAGAGTCACGATCTTCAAACACCCGCGTGATCTTATTCCTATGGCAGAGATTCACCTGCGTCTATTAAACCTTTGACAAGTATAGATATGAGATATAGATATGAGACATAAGATTGCATCCATTACATCTTTAGGTGGCGACAAGTGACTGTTAAAAAAATGTAGTTTGTCATTGAATCATTAATAAAATTAATAAAAATGTGAAAAAAGTGAGTCTTTTTTTGATTAATTAAATATTTTTAAACAGACTGCAGCGATATATTTAATTCGTTACATTTATATAGCGCTTTTTCTGAGACCTCAAAGCGCTTTACATAGATGGGGGAATCTCCTCAACCACCACCAATGTGCAGCATCCACTTGGATGATGCGACGGCAGCCATATTGCGCCAGAACGCCCACCACACACCAGCTTACTGGTGGAGAGGAGACAGTGATGTTGTCATAACCTTCTAGTAAACCTAGTTTGGTAATGGCATGTTATTTTGTTAAACGGTCTGCTGCTACAAACTGGTATTAATTATCATAAACACACTTGTTTAAAGTTAAATTATCATAAACACACTTGTTTAAAGTTAAATTATCATAAACACACTTTATTATTCTTTTAGTTATTACCCATCGCAGCCAGCTAATGAACTGAAGCTCTCAATTAATGTTAAAAGACACTGTCGTTCAAATGATGATTGTTGATACTCATATTTAATCATTTAATCATCACACGGGTGCATATAGATGATGATGATGATGATGATGATGATGAAGGAAGATTCAAGAGTCGAAGTAAAAAAAATCAAATTTAAAGAAACCAAATGATGGAGGAAAAAAAAAATCTGTTTTTATTAACAGAGCGGATGTGGATGTGGATGTGGATGTTTTATGGACAAATCAGCAAAAGGATGAGGATTTCTGATATAGTTTGGTTTAAGAAGGGTTAGAAAAGGAGATAAATCCTCTTATGAGAGATGCGGTGGATAAAGAAACACACACTTCACTCGGCTGCGTTTACAGAGGGAATTACATACGCTAATGCTTCAGTGAGCTGAACACCAAACAGTCTGCGTCAGTGAACAAGGTTACAGACCAGATGTGCTCGCTTATTTAACGTCATTCTTCTTCCTAAAGAAAAGCTGGGTTAAACTATGCACTGAAAAAAAAAACAATAATTAAAATTTACTTTTTATTTTAATTTATTTTTTACGGAAATTTCACATATGGAATTAAGTGAACTCTACTTAACTAAGTTAAGTGAAAGTAACATAGAAAATAAGTAATTTTAACTTGTCTGGTAAAAGGTTGAGTAATATCTATTGAAGTTTCCTTTGCAATACATTTCACTCAAACAATATAACATTGAGTTAAACCACACTTTTAAAGTATATGCAGAAACATCCGAGTAATTAATACAATAGATATTGTGTGAGAAACCATATCTACATATCAAAAGTTACACAACACGTGAACGCAGAGACCTCAGTACTTGGTACACACTGACGGTAACATTTGATGGATCGTTTTTGTGTGTGAATGTGTCATTTTGAGTAGAAAATGAACTCCAAATGTCACAAAATGGCAAGTTACTAAACCTAACAACACAAGCAATGATAAAACAGTGTAAAACAGCTGGAAAACAGTGAACAATCAACCTCATTAATTATTCAAGGCCCAGTGCATGATGGGAACACGAGTATCAGAAAAGTTGAGTAATTTGACTTAATTTTATAACGTTGATATTTGCGCTTTCATTTTTCATTTTATTCTTGTAAAACTTGCCTATTTTGAGAAACAATGACAGATAAAAGCAACGTATTATTCATAAACATACAGCCTAAAGTTAAGCATAAAATGTATACAGTGTTTTTGCTTATTCCAAAGCCTATACTAATAACTAATAATAAAATATAATAAGTGTTTCTTGAGCATCAAATCATCATATTATGCTGATTTCTGAAGGGTCATGTGACACTGAAGACTGGAGTAATTCAGCTTTGATCACAGGAATAAATTACACTTCACTATATTCACATAGAAAACAGCTATTTTAAAGGTCCCGTTCTACGTGATCCCATGTTTCAAACTTTAGTTAGTGTGTAATGTTGTTGTTAGAGTATAAATAATATCTGTAAAATTATAAAGCTCAAAGTTCAATGCCAAGCCAGATATTTTATTTGACAGAAGTTGACTACAAAAAACGGCTGGATTGGACTGCACCCCTCTACATCCTGCTTTAATGAGGTCACTAGAACCGTAACCTCCGTCCACAGGAACACAGGCGTATTGATGGCGAAATGTCAACAGATGGTTGATGTTTATCTAATCGGATACCGCAAAAGTTTAATTCGAAGTTAGTTTGCTCTGTCCATTTCACCATGGACTGTTTTTCTAACCTGGGATAATATCAAGCAGACTTCTCTCAGCGTTTCATACTGACGAAGGGGACAATTTCAACTATATTGCAGCAAGCGGTAAGTAGTGATTTAATATGGAAGTAGCGATCAACTTCACATCGTTTCTCTTAGTAGGATGAAAATAATCTAACTTAAACTGTGATTAATATACAGAAAGCGATCAAAGAACAATCCCTTTCCAATCGTCCAAGCTGTCAATCACACAGCGCGAGTTTATCTGGACTCTTGCCAACACTCGTTATGAAATCAATGACGCTGTTACACTGCTCAACGAAGCTCTTAATGTATTTATATGCCTCATGTTTGCATTGGTGAAATCATTAGTGAGTGCAGAAACTGCGTTGCAATGATAAGATCTTTCACGCGATCAACAGGCTGTCATCTGCTCAATGCTCATCACTGCAATTTTTTATGTGATTGAAAGAGATCTAATTACTTAAAAAACTTCTCATGATTCGTTAATCCCGAAAGCTGTAATAGTAAAAACGTATAATAGCTGTAATAGTAAAAGTTTTCCAGATAGTTCCACATGTAATGCCAGATATTTCATATGCAAGCATTTTAGCCAATCACAGCAGAGGGCGTTTACACTGAAGTCTCACAGCAGACACGCCCCTTCAAACAGAGTGTTCAAACCAGGGAATGAAATCAGGCTAGGAAAAATGCCTTTTATTTCTAAATTATAACAATTTTTGATCTAAAAAACATACTAACATTATAAGGGCACCCCTGGAAACATTATAAAATAATAAAAATAATCCATGGAATGGGACCTTTAAATTGTAAAAAATATTTCACAATATTACTGTTTTTATCGTATTTGTGATCAAATAAATGCAGCCTTAATGAGCAGAAGAGAATGTGTCTAAACTGAAAGTTTTAAATCGGCTGAAATTGGTCAAATGACATTTTCTGATTTCCCTGAAAGCCTCACAAAGTTCCCGAGCAAATGTGTGTCTCAATTATTTCCATGGATATTTCGTCCATTCTGTAATCTATGGAACTATGTCAAGACATCGCACAGCCGCAGCACTACGCCACACAACAGAATAATCCATTAAACTGGATCAAATGAGATCACCTTATATTTCTCCAAAGCTTTTTCCAAATGTGAAAAGAAAAAAGAAAAACTTTCACCACCACCTCAGCATTTTATATCCATGTGGATGAAGACGTTTAAAGTTAAATGTCATCCCCTTGCTCACATATACATGTGTTTTTACACTACACTGACAGGCACAGATTAAACGACAATATTAACATTACCCAGAATAAACTGATGCAGTTCATATTTGCATAAACTGCATCTTAATAATGGACTCTTTTCACATTTCAAAGCCCAAGTCATCATTAGTTAGGGTAAAAAAATGGGGAATGGAAACTACATCAAATATATATAGTTTTGCATTCCCATTTGCTCAAATAGCACAAGAAAAAAAATCCAAGATGGCATTTTACAAAACCAGTCAAAAATATATAGATTTGAAAGATTGATTACAGTCAGAAGAGAGAAAGATGTCAAACTATGGCAAGCCGTCTTAACTTTTATTCATTTCCAGGATATGAATTGTTGATATCAATTACATTTTTGATAACAACAATTTAATAGTTGATATCTGTAATTGTATTTTCACTAGTGAAATGTCATTCAAAATCAATTGTTGATATCAAGAATTGATTTCTTATTAGTAGAAATATAACTTTTGATATCAATAATTACACATTGTTACTAGTAAAAATGTGAATTACTGATATCAATAATTCAATTGTCAGTCACTAGTTGAAATGTCTTGATATCAACAACTGAATTGCTACTAGTAAAATTTTTCATTTTTGATATCTGTATTTCTGATATCAATATTGTTTCAGATATCTAAAATGGCTTTCTTACTAGTAACAATCACGTTCATGATATCAGAAATTAACATTGAATTAAATTGAATTATTGATATCAAAAATGAACACTGTCACTAGTACCAATTCAATTGTTGACATCAAGAATAGACATTTCAACTAGTGACAATTGAATTTTTGATATCAAGAATAAAGTTTTTTACTAGTAAGAAATACAGTACCAGTCAAAAGTTTGGAAACACTACTATTTTTAATGCTTTTGCAAGAAGTCTCTTATGCTCATCAATCCTGCAGTAAAAAAAAACAAAACAAAAAAAAAACAGTAATATTATGAAATATTATTACAATTTAAAATAATGGTTCTCTTTTTTAATATACTTTAAAATGTAATTTATTTTTGTGATGCAAAGCTGAATTTTCATCAGCAAGTACTCCAGTCTTTGGTGTCTTATGATCCTTCAGAAATCATTCTAATATGATGATTTGATACTCAGTTATTATCAATGATGGAAACAGTTGTGCTGTCTAATATATTTTTTTGGAATACTTTTTTCAGGATTCATTGATGAGTAAAACGTTAACAGCATTTATTCATAAAAACAGCATTTATTCAAAATAAAAACATTTCTAACAATATAAATCGTTACCATCACCTTTTATCAATTTAACGCATCCTTGTTGAATTAAAGTACTAATTTCTTTTTAAAAAAAGAGTTATTGTTCCCAAACTTTTGAACGGTAGTGTATATTGTTACAAAAGATTTCTATTCTAAATAAATACAGTTCTTTTTAACTTTTTATTCATCAAATAATCCTGAAAAAAGTATCTCAGGTTATAAAAAAATATTAAGCAGCACAACTGTTTCCAACATTGATCATAAATCAGCATATTAGAATGATTTCTGAAGGATCATAAGACACCAAAGACTGGAGTACTTGCTGATGAAAATTCAGCTTTGCATCACAAAAATAAATTACATTTTAAAGTATATTAAAAAAGAGAACCATTATTTTAAATTGTAATAATATTTCATAATATTACTGTTTTTTTTTTTTGTTTTTAACTGCAGGCTTGATGAGCATAAGAGACTTCTTGCAAAAGCATTAAAAATAGTAGTGTTTCCAAACTTTTGACTGGTACTGTATATTTCTGATATCAACAATGGATTTTGAATGGCAGCCTATGGTGGCATTTCACTAGTGAAAATACAATTACAGATATCAAGAATTATAGTTTTTACTAGTTGAAATTTAATTGTTGAAATCAAGAATTAGCCTAGCATTGTTACTAGTGGAAATGTAATTTCTGATATCAAAAAGTGCCGTTGGTATAGTAGAAATCTAATTCCTGATATCAATAACTATCATCTTAACTAGTAACAATTGAATTGTTGATATCAAGAATTAGTATCCTGGAAATGAATAAAAGTTAAAACGGCTTGTCATAATAAACACCCAGCAGCTTTAAATACTTTTCTGAAATGTAATTCCAAAGTAATATAACACAAATAATAGTGTTAAAACTCAAAGACTGTGAAAGGGTACATTATGGTTTTTTTTAATGCACGATATATTTATCCACCATATCGGTATCGGCCGATGTATGTTCATTTGTAATGTTATCGTTATCGGCCTGATAAGAAAATGTTGCCGATATATTAAAGCCGATAAGAAGTGTATTATATCCTTCAGCTGAGACTCTTCAGATGCGCCACTGTTCAACATGATGCTCCTGAAGTGCTTGAAATGATTGGAATCACTTTGAAAAGGAAAATACAGTAAAATGTGTAAAATCTGTCATATCGGATTAGGGATGTTGCGGTGACGGATTTTTTCCACCAGTTAATCGACGTGTAAAAAAACCGGTAATCCCGGTGTCACCGGGGTTGCGTGTCGGGGATTTCGGGTGGCCGAAAATGCGGACGTGCACACGTCTCAATTTACTTTCACTTTAATTAGCGGCAATTCAGTAGCATTTGTTTGAATTAATCATGGGTTAATTTATTTAGAGATGCACCGATTGATCGGCTGGTGACCGGAATTGGCCGATTTTCACGTGATCGGCCATGACCGGCGACCGGCCGGTCAGTCTGACATATGCCGATTTTATGCCGGCAAATGCACTGCGTCATTGATTTCATGCACTCGGGCGCCGCATGATTAACCTTTTGAGAGGTACGGTCTCATATATGGGATTTTTATTTCTGTGCCCCTGAGAGTAACGTTACGGTGCCACATTTATAATGTTCAGTGACGTCGCATAACTGCCAGATTCAAACTGTGCTTTCGCGCGTTGGCTGGCGCTGAGCCAGAGTCGGACGCGTTCAGCGCTGTCATATATCACAACTAAGCAGTGTTTACTCTATTCTACTCAGTTCACCGGCCACTTTCCTGCATTTATTTCGGGAGAAACTGACGAATTCGCGTGCTGTAAATCCGACTGACAACATTGCAGCACCCATCATGATATAGATCAACTGATCAAGATTATTTATAAAGGTTTATAAACGACCAAACACACTCACTTACACGTATTTGAGAATCGGAATATCAGATAGGCTAGTTGATGGCATGGTAAGCAAGTTTGTTATATTATAATATTTTGAAATAATAAATAAGAATAAAAAAGGAAAAGCGAAATAAAAGCGACACATCTATCATACAGTACTGTGGCTGCGGTGTATCGCGTGACGCGTCCCCATGGAAACATTAAAGGGAACGTTCGCCTTGAAAAAACTCACTCTGGGGGTGGGGGTGTCAGTTAGAATATTTTAAACTTACGCGTGAAAGGGTTAAAGAAAAGATCGAAAATAAATATTTGTGTGTGCTGTAAAGTGGTTAGAACATTTTTTAATCGGAATCGGCTAAAATCGGTATCGGCAGGTCAAACTCAATGAAAAATCGGAAATCGGAATCGGCCTAGAAAATTGTAATCGGTGCATCTCTAAATTTATTTTATTCTTAATAAAAATACACAAAACAATAAGACACTCGCTTGTATTACACACATCTTTATTGCAAAATGAATAATAACTTAACACACCATGTAAAAACTAAACAAAAGCACTAATGAAACACCTTTAAAGTGCATTTATTAACAAAACGAACCACGTGCAAGTATCAAACAAGAAATTATATTTAAAATAAATCACTATTCGTTAAATAAAGTGCCTGCCTTTTTCAGCAAAAAAAAACAAAAAAAAAAAACACCGCACAACCATCGAATATGAAACGAACGAACATCAAAAACTTCGTTAAATAAGGTAGCCTACCCGAATAATCACTGGACACTTAAGTGCAAAAAAAAAAAACTAATATAAAAATTAAACTCACGTTTGCATTTCTCTTTGAAACCAGATCTTCCGCCATCCTTTGCCAGTTAGCTCGCCTCACTCTCCTCAAATGATAAATGAAATCGGACACCTGCTGCTTTACTGCGGCGCTCGTTCCGCTTACGCTAAATTACGAAGGCACGTAGTCACTAACTGAATTAAGTGCTTTATTACTATAGGCTAAAACTTCAACACGATGGGGACGGTGCCGGTGGTCAAGTGCTATGACCGGTAGGTGGGTTAAACACCGTGTATCACCGGTAACACCGACTATCACAACAAGCCTATATCGGATACATAAATGTATAATGAGAACATCATAATTGTGTGCTTGTAATCAGGCTCTCAAAAATTATATAACAATTTGGATTTAGATTTATCGGCCGATATATCGGTTATCGGCTTTCAAATATAAAGAATTATCGGTTATCGGTATCAGCCAAAATTGTAATATCGGTGCATCCCTACGCTTTTGCATTGGCTATCGGGTATGACCGAGCAATTGCATGCATTCATGAACATATAATGGCCAACAAAACACAGCTAACCAATGCACAGGAACTGAGCTAAATCAGATAAGACTAAAGACTGGCTGAGCAGACATTTGTAATTGTCCATCTCCATCTGATAAATGCCATACTCCAGCATTTAGTCATCTCTACTGAAAAGCCGCAGGCCAACAGAAAACAGCCACAACTACCAGACAACAGAAGTGTGGTTTTCGTAGGACAGATCGCCAACACCCGTTGTTTGAAAACCGGTGTGTTTTAAGTTTTACAGGCCCTTACTGAAAAGCAATACACAATACCAATGTCAAGCAAAGGCTGGGGAAACGGACATGGGTGTATTGAGCTGTGAAATATGCTGAGACGGGTAAAACCGGGATGATGAGTAGGCCTGAATGTTTATCCAGGGAGGGGAGAAGGTGGTGGTGACTTGGCAAATAGTGAGAACTGAGAATGCACAAATAAAATGTAAAAATAAAACGTACAATTGAAGATTTCATTGGCAAACCTCACTGGGCTCCAGCGTCACGAGCGTAATCACATGATGAGGGGAATGCCAATAAAATGCAACGTCATGCTGATAGAAAGCGGCGGTGGTTATAAAAGTCTTGCACGTCAGACATGTGACCAGTTTGTTTTGTTTGGATGTTTTCTAACATGAATTTGACCAACACTGCGCATGTTCTTTCACTTGACAAAAAGAAACCATTACAGGCTGTTTATGGCAAGCCGTTTACGCATTTATACATCTATTTTGTTACTTTTTCTTTTTTTTTAAATACTTTTTCTATCAAATTCATTACAATTATTTCACTATTAAATAGATACTAGTATTTATTTATTTATTTATTAGATACAGTACTAGTACTTATTTCAATAGTGTAGAATACTATGTATTCTAATTACTTCTGGTGCCTAGAACAGTTTTACTAGTTACTATTCACTGTATTCAGTAGGTAATAGTATATAACCAATAGTTAATATCCATTCCAGTTTTTCTAGTATTTATTTATCGGACAGTAGGGCTGCCAAATTTAAAATCTTAATAAAAAAAATGCAATTTTATGTGTGCGTCAGGCAGATTTATCAGTGGCGCAGGAGATGTGATAATAATATTAAACAATTAAACAATTCAAAGAACCCCTGTGATAAAAAAAAAAAAAAAATCAAGCTTTTATTGTTGTTTAAGTGTCTATGTGGTATTTTTAACCATGTGTAAGTTCATAAGTCGACACCATTGCTGAATATTTTCTCCTTAAAACTGCAGTGAACCAAAGACAGTCTCAAAAACACGGTTGATCTGTTCTCTACGTCACAAATGCTATGATGAACTATATACCTTATTTTGTTGTTGTTGTTCAAAGCATTTCTAACAATGAAGCAAGGGTGTCAAACAATTTTAAGGCATGAAGGAAAAAACATTTAAATGTGTAATTTTTGTGATCAAAGATGAGTTTTAAGGGATAAAATGATTGACTACAGGTGGACTTTAATGCAGAGCATTAATACAGTATCTTGTGGCCTCAGGAGACAAACCAAAAGCTTTTCCCCGTAAATGAAATTATGCTTTTTAAATTAGAATATTAGTAATATTTTAAGTATAAAATTCGAATTCGTTTTTTTTTTTAGCCATTTGTGGCCGGCTTATTGGACACTATATATTTACCAGCATCCATTCCAGCTGTTACCAGAAGCATGTCTAATCACACTTAACAAGTACTAGCCTGGTGTCTAAAGAACGAGTACTAGTATTTAATGAACAGTTAGGCCTAGTAGTTAAACCGAATATTGGATTACACACTATTAATTAAGATATAAGTAACAGTAACTGAAACAAGACTAGTTAGGATAGGAATAAATGTTAACACGGCTTGCCACACAGATTATGTGATCAGCATCAGCCCATTCAAACTGTAACGTTATTAAGTTATTAGGCGTAACTAGTACCCAGATCAAAGTTTTTTTAAACATAAAAAGACCGGAAGTGGCTCCAATTATTTAAGATTTTACACCCAAACCCTGGAGGTTTAAATAAACCATTTTAATGAGCCATATGAGACACTGATGTAAACATTTAAACACCACACTTTCCTCTATTCGGCAACATATTTATCATGTCAGGAGGATCCCTTCCTTTCATATCCATTCAAAAATCTATAATAAAATCTTATTTAAGTAAGTAATGTCATTAGCTCATTAAAAGCAGGATTAGTCTAGGCTAACCTAACAATAAATCTGTCTTAATCTTTCTGATATAACCGGCGGCCCGCTGCATATATCGTCATTATGATATGAACCAACCACATTTGTTGTAACATATCTAATGTCAAACATAACAAAATGACAGCATGAAAGGATATCTCGAAGACGACAAAAATGACAGAGCAAACATGTATTCGCGTGAAACATAAACCTTGATTTTGCGCACCGCCAAACAACATGACAACATTAGCGCCATTTCCATCCACCTGCGTTATTCAACGGTATTCGGCTAGAAATTAGCAAATAAAACGCGCTGACAGGAAACTAGACAGACTTACCCTTCAGATTAGAAGACGCTCAGCAAAATACAACGTTTGTATTTTTAAATAACAGCAGAAATAGAGTCCGTGTTTGTTGGCTGGTGTTGACGCTGGCTGCGATAATGCTCGTCTGCTCTGAATCCGTTAGCCACGCCCACCTGACCAGAAGTCACGTGACACCTGAGAAACATCCTCGCACTCTTCACATGAGACTTTACCATTGCGCAATTGTGGGAATGTTCTACAAATAGCTCGAAAAGACTCGAACAAATGTTTAAAAGATAGGACAGATATTTAGAGACAGAAAATTCATTTTTCCAGCGTTCAGGGGTTCTCGGTGACCAAAAGTGAGACGTTGAGAGCGAGAAATGGTACTGTTATGGTTTAGTGTTAAACAATTTCCTCTCTTGCAGATAGTACAAGTTTTGCATTATTCAAATGATCTAAGAAAACAGGCAAAATGGTGTATGTGAAAAGGGAGAATCGATGACCTGCATGTTATTATTTAAAATAGTATGAAATATATTAATTTAATTCCAAAAATATTTGTAAAAAAAAAAAAAAAAAAAAAAAATCCTCTAAAGTAGTGGTTCTCAAACACCAATAATCTAATAAAAATAGTAATAGTAAAACACTAATAATTCTCACAAAATAATATAACACACACACATATATACACTACTGTTCACAAGTTTGGGGTCAGTAAGAAATTAAATTTTTTTGGAAAGAAGTTAAAGAAATTTCTTTAACACTTCATCAAGGACACATTAAATTGATCAAAAGTGGCAGTAAAGACATTTATAATGTTACAAAAGATTCTATTTCAGATAAATTATGTTCTTTTGAACTTTCTATTCATCAGAGAATCCTGAAAAAATAAAATGTATGGCGGTTTCCACAGAAATATGAACTGTTTTCAACATTGATAATAATCATAAATGTTTCTTGATCATCAAATCACCATATTAGAATGATTTGTGAAGGATCATGTGACACTGAAGACTGGAGTAATGATGCTGAAAATTCAGCTTTGATCAATGGAATAAATTACACTTTACTAGATATTCACATAGAAAACAGCTGATTTACATTGAAATAATATTTCACAATTTTTACTGTATTTTTAATCAAATAAACGCAGCTTTGCTGACCTTGGAGTCAAACCGGTTGAGAACCACAGCCCTAATAACCTTGATTGTTTAAGTTTTAGTAACTGTTAAAGTTGTATAAGCCAAGAACATGGACACACATATTGCATAGATGTTCTCTACATGTTTAATAAATGTTTTCACCACATATTTACAATCAAGTCGTTGACACCTGCATTGAAAGTGATCAGAATAAAGTAATTGGCAGCACTAATCTGTGAATCTTCCACAATGGCCATAATCTCCACAGCGTGTGATGACTATATAGTTTGCTTTTCATGTGAAATCCACCATTTTTATTTGGTCTGGGAGATTCCAGTGACCGTCTCATGATCTCTAATCCCACTCTTCACAGCTAGTGGCAGTTCTTCAGCAGATTGTCCAGTCCGCTCTTGCTGATGGTCCCGTACGCCTGAGAGTAACTGCCTAGTTTTGCACGAGGATCCCCGGTCGCAGAAACGTTGGAATTACTCTGGAAAACCTTCTTGCTGAACCTCGGAGGAAGCCTGGCATCACGTGCATGCGAGTTAGACCGCTGGTTCTGCACAGTGAGATATTAAGATATCATGAAGCATTCTATGAGACATAGCATGTACGGTGAAGTATTTAAGGGCAAAGTTTTAGCATAACAAGAATACACACACTAGACGTCCTGATGAGTGTAATTTGAAATTAACTTTTTCACTCACCGGCCAATTTGGCAACTAAATTCTTTAGTTAAGCTAACCAAAAAAGAAAAGAAAAGAAATGAATCAGATTAACTACATCACAGCTTTTATATATATATATATATATTAGGGCTGTCAAAAGATTAATCGCGATTAATCGCATCCAAAATAAAAGTTTGTGTTTACATAATATATGTGTGTGTACTGTGTATAATTATTTTGTATATATCAATACACACACATGCTTGTATATATTTAAGAAAAATGTGTAATTTAAATATAAAAAAAATATATTTATATATAATATAAATTATATATAAATATATACAGTATATGTATGCAAATATTTCTTAAATATATACATGCATGTGTGTGTATTGATATATACAAAATAATTATACACAGTACACACACATATATTATGTAAACACAAACTTTTATTTTGGATGCGATTAATCGCGATTAATCTTTTGACAGCCCTAATATATATATATTTATATATATAAAATTTGGATTTCATACATTAATTTCTACTTCAAACAAAATCTCCTCCCTTTCATCCACATCCTTTTCACCAAAAATGTATTTTAGGTGGACAGATCAATACAGCATAAAGAACATAAAAAATAGGATGTTGGAAAATAACAATGTCTTTTCTGTTAACCAAATACTTTTTAATCTTTGCTATTGCTTCAATGCAAATGAACAAGCGTGCCGTTATGTGTTGCGTAGTGACGTTCATGTTCAAGCCAGATATGCACAGATTCTGCGCAATACACTGTATTTAATATATCATGATGACTCACGAGTATTTGCGCTAAATCTGTGCAGATTTGGCTTACGTGAACTTCCCCAGCAAAGTGAGTAAACGCCAAAATTGGCTAGTGATTTGACAGCGTTACCCGCCACAGTTGATTTTTGCCCGCATTTGGCGCATGTTAATTTCAAACCCTGCTTGTAACATATTCAACCAATGACTTGTGTTGGCCGGTTCAAAGTTCCCAGGTCAGAGTAAACAAGAGTGTTTTTATGCAAACTGGAAACATTTATGGTGAAATAGACCGACTGTTCTCTACTCACCAAGCGCGCAGAGGTGACGCATAACCCGGGGGAAACACAGGGCTCGTCCTTGCGAAACAGGGGATTATTTTGAGGCTGTGCGAGAGTGAGAGAGAAAGAGTGTGTGCGTCCCACAGGGGCCGAACGACCTCGTTGCTCCACATCCTGATGGAGAGAATGAACAAATAAAACATTTAAATTATGTTATCACTGTATAATCATTTACTGTCTTTAAATTATATTAAATGTTTTAACAGTGCCCCACTATGCTATTTTAGTTGTAGGAGTCTCCTATAATACCTTTACATGCTTCCAAGGTCAAAAACACTTTAATTTTCTCATAATATTAATTGCAGCATCAGCTCTTTTCTCACAGTGTCTGAAACGCTTCGATCAAGGATTCAGTCTCTCTAAACCCCGCCTCTCTGAGAGCTGCTCTGCTCTGATTGGTCAGACGGTCCAGTCTGTTGTGATTGGTCAGAAACTAAACGCTTATTATCGTATCTGAATCTCAGCTCTTGATTCACAGTGATACGAACAGTAACGATGGCGTGGGTTTTACCGTATCGATCTCATCAAAGTGGATTTGCTTTGTCAGCAGAAAACAGCGTTTCCTCGACATGAACAACACGAACCAAACTCTTCCAGTCTCAGATACACTACAGTGTTTGAGGGCGGAGCTAAGAGACGCTGCTCAGCCAATCAAGGCTATTATGCAAATTTGTTACATTGTTACGTAGATATGTTACGGAAGTGAGACTGGAATTACTGACGACTCGTTTCAGGCAGTTCAGAATTGCTTCGTTCTTTTAGGAGACAAAAACTCCATCTTTGATCTTTGAAACTTTGCAGACATTTTACATACACAAACAGCTCTATTACACACTGCATGAAAAGGGGCATTTTAAGTGTTAAACAGCTCTTATCTAAAATGAACATGAGGAGAGGCAGTGGGACGCACCACAGACCCATCAGCTCCATCTGTATGCGGGACAACACCAGGCTCCGGATTCCTTCTCCCAAACCGCTGAGGAGGAGACGGGTAGTGGGGCGGCTTGACTGAACCATCTGGAAAATACATGCATAATGCCTTTTATGGCCATCCAATGAGTAATATACTACCTTTCCAAAGTTTTGGGAGTTGGTACGATATTTTTGAAAGAATATCTTCTGCTCAAACAGAAACAAAAATACAAAATAACTGTTTTCTATGTGAATGTATTTATTCCTGTGATTACTCCAGTCTTCAGTGTCACATGATCCTTCAAAAATCACTCTAATATGATGATTATGATTATGGTAACACTTTACAATAAGGTTCATTTGTTAACATTATTAATGTATTAACTAACATGAACTAACCATGACCAATACATTTGTTACAGTATTTGTTAATCTTTGTTAACGTTAGTTAATAAAAATCCAGCTGTTCATTGTTTGTTCATGTTAGTTCATTAACTAATGTTAACAAGATTTTTAATAAAGTATTAGTAAATGTAAAAATTAACATTAACCAAGATTTATAGATGCTGTATAAGTGCAGTTCAGTATTAGTTCATGCTAACTAATGTTAACTAATGAACCTTATTGTAAAGTGTTACCATGATTATTATCGTTGTCAAAAATAGTTTTTTGAGGGAAACGTGACATTTGTTCTAGGATTCGTTGTACAGTTCAAAAGAACAACATTTATTTGAAACAGAAATATATAAATGTCACTTATAAAAATGATTTCTTTCAAAAAAATCGTACTAATTTCAAACGTTAGTGTATATTCTAAAACATCATGAAACCAGGACCTTCATTAACTGAAGCTATATGTGTATTGCACATGGTGGTGTGTATAGGGCCGCATTTACATTGCATTACCATGATCGGAAATTACCCACAAACATGTAAGCAGGAAAAAAGATATTCTCAGATCGGTTTCTCAGGCCTCATTCATATGTGGGAATGAATCTGATATTAATCGGATACATGCATTTGCGTCTGCCAGGTAAGCGGACAGATCAGATATTCCCCAGTCAATGCGAGTCGTACGTCATTATAAAAAAAAAAACGGTGGTGAATGATGTCAACAACCGCGATCACATGACTCAGGCTGCAACCCAAGGGCCTCATGAGACCAGTGTTTTGCTGACCCTTAAAGATGGTGCGGAAAGCAAAAGCTTGTATTATCATTTCATCTGTGTCGTCGCACCTTTTCGGCCTAAGCTTTCCCGGGTCAGTACATTTACCTTGGGTTGTTTCGCCAAGTGTATACTGTAAATGCAGATATCAGATATGGGTCACTTTTAAAAGAAGATGTAAACTAGTCGTCCAAAAATCAGATATATTCCACATATCGAAGACCTGCAGTGTAAATGCAGCCTTAGCGTATTCAATGATGTGTGTGTAAAACAGAACTCACTAGGCATGTGTGTGATGGGGTTATAGGAGGGTTTGCCTGCACTGGGGCTCAGTGTCGGGCTGGTGCTTTCGTGTGTTTGCTCAGGCCGACTGAGAGGTTTTGCAACAGCTCCATTATGGCTCTTCTTATCACTGGGAGATTTCCTCTCATCTACACAACCCTTGCCATCTTCATCTCTTTTGTCCAATCCACTGTCCTCGTCCACTTCTGCGGTCTTCTCCTCTAATTTCTGCCTGAAATGAGGTTGTATTTGCATATGCCGACTGGCCCTTTTCTCCAGGATCATCTTTTACAGGAGAAATTGGGAAGAAAGTCATTTTAAGCATTTGCCATTACATTATGGAGTCAAGTTTAGTATGGAGTCCCGCAAGGCTCAGTACTAGGAACGTTGCTGATTTTTTTATGTTTAATAATTTTTAAAGGCTGCATTTTTTTGATAAAAACACAGTAAAATCAGTATTACAATTTACAATAGCTGTTTTCTATGTGAATATATAGTAAAGTGTAATTTATTCCTGTGATCAAAGCTGAATTTACTCCAGTCTTCAGTGTCACATGATCCTTCAGAAATCATTCTAATATGATGATTTGCTGCTCAAGAAACATTTATGATTATTATCAGTGTTGAAAACTGTATAATATTTTTGTGGAAACTCTGATGCTTTTTTCAGTATTCTTTGATAAAGAGAAAGATCAAAAGAACAACATTTGAAATAGAAAACTTTTGTAACATTACAAATGTCACTTGTTTCAAAATGTTTCTTTGAAAGAAAAAACTGTCACTGTGACACAGCGTTTGTTGACATAACACAGAGATCACATGACTGTGTGCACTCACAACATTATGACTGCTCTTGAGGGAAAGCATGAGGACAAAGGTCAAAATAAATCTGTGAAAACTGAGGAAATAATGAATGAAAAGGTTCCACTCGCCTCATAGAGTTTGTTTCTGTACTGAGTAACAGAGAGTTGGACGTCATCGTCCACCGGCAGAATGACATCATAGACCAAACCAGGCTCTCTGGCTGGGTTGTGAAATCTTGCATTGAATATGGAAAGAAGATGAATATTTTTACTGTTTTATTATTCAATCATCTATTTACTAATTCATTTTCTCGTTAATACTCATTTAATAATCATAAAACTCAAACCATTAGTCAATATCACTTACGGCCAAAATGAAATACTAATTATACTTCTGTAATGAAATACACTCAATAAATGTCAGTAAATAAATAAGTTTGTATTTTAAGTTGAGTTGTTTTTTCATATACTGTATGTGTGCCATGACATGCACCTCAAAAAATGAAGGCGTTTACATTAACTGCTTTTTATTAATGTTAATCACCACTATTAGAATTAAGAATAACATTAAATAAATACAAATAAAAAAAAATAAAGAAATGCCCAAAATAATGCCTCAATACTGTAGCTACTGTAGTCAGTTATTGGTTAAAATTAACAAATTATAATTTCTGGTTAACATTAATTAACAGCCATTCAACGATAGCAGTAATATTTTGATTTCATAAATATTATTAAGTATTAAGAAAGTAAACACAGTCAATATTGATTTCATGTTGACATACAAAAGGGGATATTTGTTTTTAATGACCCATATATCATTTTTTTTGATGATATTTATTTTATTTTATTTTATTTTTATGAGGGAAAACCAAAACACTAAACTTGGTTAAGGTATTCATCCGACACAATTATTTGGCAAATTACATGTACAGTTTTTTTTTTATATGCAAAAAAATTAATAGAAAAACAAAAAGCAGACAGGAAAAAGCATATATTGACAGTTATTAATAATTAATTGTTTCTCTCTTGTTTTTACATAAGTTCATAATTTCTTTGACAGCCTGGACAAAAATTATATCTCACAATTTGGCATTTTTCATTGCGTTATTACCATCACAAATAAAACAATTGACTACGGAATATGCTTCAACACATTTTTAATAACATTTGAATAAAGGGTGAGGATGTCAATTTTCCCAGGCTGGACGTCACTGTCAGCCACTGCAGTACATTATTATTTACAATAGGGATGCACCAATATGAACATTTTGGCCGATACGATAACCGATAATTCTTTATATTTGAAATCTGAAAACCGATAATTCTTTAGATTTGAAAGCCGATAACCGATAATTCTTTATATTTGAAAGCCGATAACCGATAATTCTTTATATTTGAAATCTGAAAACCGATAATTCTTTATATTTGAAAGCCGATAACCGATAATTCTTTATATTTGAAATCTGAAAACCGATAATTCTTTAGATTTGAAAGCCGATAACCGATAATTCTTTATATTTGAAAGCCGATAACCGATAATTCTTTATATTTGAAATCTGAAAACCGATAATTCTTTATATTTGAAAGCCGATAACCGATAATTCTTTATATTTGAAATCTGAAAACCGATAATTCTTTAGATTTGAAAGCCGATAACCAATATATCGGCCGATAAATCCAAATTTGTATATAATTTTGAGAGCCTGATTACAAAAACAAAAGCCATGGCCAAACACACAATTATAATATTCTCAGTTGACAGATTTTGCGCTGCGCATGTTGCACTTTACTGTATTTTCCTTTTTGAAGTGATTCCAAACATATTTAAAGCATTTCAAAACCATCATGTCGAACAGTGCGCATCTGAAGTGTCTCAGCTGAAGGAAATAATCCATTATTTATCAGCCTTAATATATCGGCCAAATTTTGTTATCAGGCCGATAACGATAACAGTAAAAATGAACATATATCGGCCGATACCGATATGGTGGTCGATATATCGTGCATCCCTAAATTACATTAAATAAGACACTACAGAAAGCGAAACGTACTTGGACACATAAGGGTGCTGAAGAGCTTCCTCTGCACTGAGTCTCTTGTCTGGATTGAAAACCAGCAGACGCTGCACTAAATCAAGGGCGTCAGGTGGAACGGATGCGGGCAGAATCTCATCTAATGGCACCTGTGGTCTAAACACACATCCACATCAAACATGATTATTATGTCAGCAGACTCATCATTCAAGTTCAGCTAAACATCCATTCATAGAGTTAATAATGCAGGCAAACTGTTAAACATTAACATACTTAACATACCTAAGCAGCATTCTCTGAATCACCGAAGGCCCATACTCTGATCTGATGGCCAACATGTCTGCAAAACAAAATCACACATAGGCATATTAGTGAAGGTTTGTGTTTTTTAAGTAACTCTGAACACACTTGTGGCGAGTTATTTTGGTTGTTGTCTGTAAGAACAAGCCTCATGTGGGATACGAACTCACCCTCTGTTGAAGGATGTGGAATTACGCTCAGGATTTTTTCGATTTGATTAATGGTAGACGTCCCAGGGAAGAGCGGCTTTCCCAGGAGCATCTCTCCCAGAATGCAACCTATGCTCCACATGTCCACACCTTTTGTGTACCTGCAGGAAATATTGCAATCATTATCACAATATATTATATATTATGATTAACATTATAAGAGGTTATGTTATGCTCTTTTACAAAGTCTTGATGTAGTTTTCAGGCTCTACTAGAATAGATTTTCCTGCTTGAATGTTGATTATTCTCCTCATATTCTCCATTGTTGCAGCTCCTCTCTTCCCAGTCTGTCAGTAACACTCTGTTTAGTCCCTGTCTCTATGAAGCCCCTCCTTCTGAAAAGCACACTGTGCTCTGATTGGTCGGCTGGAGCAGTGTGTTGTGATTGGTCGAGCGCTTCGAGTGTGTTTGGGAAATGTCCCGCCCCTTACCATAACCGCCAGTTTAACACACTACTAACTAACTCAACCAGGCCCCGCCCCTTTATTCTGCGTATGAATTATTATAATGAGGAATATTGTGACGTGTTCGTTCCCGGAATAAACTCAAGACTACAATGGAGGCGTTTCAGGGAGTTCAGAAACACTGACACTGATATAGAGAAGAACTGGAGCTTTTTCATCCTCAAACAGGAAAGTTAAACATGGAAAAAAGCATTATAGGTCCTCTTTTAAAGGCCACGCACCTAATAGATCCCAGGAGAATTTCAGGGGCTCTGTACCATCGTGTCGCCACATACTCTGTCAAGGCAGGATTCACAGCGTCCTCTTGGATCTGGTACAGAGATCTTGCCAAGCCAAAGTCGCACAGCTTCACGAAGCAATCTGAGTCTAGTAAGATGTTGGATGGCTTTAAGAAATGAAAATATAGACATAACTTAAATCAGAACTAATTTTCTAAGCATGAAGTAATATTAAAAGTTGAGTACAACGACATACCTTTTGGTCCCTGTGAATGACGTTGCCTGAATGAAGATATTTTGTTGCTTTAAGAAGCTGGTACATTACATAACGCTTATGAATGTCTTTTAATAGACTTCCTTTCTTTATTACTGCATGTAGGTCTGTGTCTGAAAAGAAAAGATTAGTTGGTGTGAATAAAGTATAAACGAAATCACCTACTGCCACCATCAATGTAATAATTACTAACTCTTAGGGCAAGAACAATAACTTGGAAATATGAATATTGGCATAAAATATAGCCTAATTAGTTTTAATCTAAAGGGAACACAGTGTGAAGTGGAAAGATGCTCTCCTACCCATGAATTCAAACACGAGGTAAATGTCTTTGTCGTTTTGGGCTCTGATGACATTTAGTAATTTAATTATGTTAGGATGATCCCCAAACTCCTGCAAAAGAGAAAAGAAGAGGGAAATTTGATAACATACCTTAACTATACACAGAACTTACTTTTTTTATGTAGTCTACACAACAGTTCAAAAGTGTTTTTAACCGTTTTATTCAGCCAGGACAAATTAAATTGATCGAAAAGGGACAGTAAAAAAATGTATAGGCTAATGTTACAAAAGATTTATATTTCAAATAAATGCTGTTCTTTTGAACTTCCAATTCATCAAATCATTTTTTTATCACAATTTCCACAAAAATCTGAAGCAGCACAACTGTTTTCAACACTGATAATAATCATAAATGTTTCTTGAGCATCAAATCAATTACTATATACTCATATAGAAAACAGCTGTTTTTTATTGTAATAATATTTCAATGCAAAAACAATTTGCAAAAAAAAATGCAGCCTTGGTGCATTGGAAATATTCTTACCTGGAGGAGCATAATTTCTCTGAATGTTCTCTATGGGAAAATGGCAGAAAGAAATGTGCAATTTAACAATTTTTTAACAAATAATAACTGTCTTACTGTACCTTCACCTATTCATACATAGAACAATTCTATAATCGTACAGAATAGTATAGTAAATGCTATGTGTTTTAGTTGTCTCTAACCTGAGCATCTGTTCGATTCCTAAAGGCATCAAAGATTTTCTTCACAGCGACAATCTCTCCTGTTTTTCTGTCCACCGCCTTCCAAACAATTCCATACGCCTGTGAGAAACAGATTTAAAAGTACACTGTAAAAACCAGCTGACTGAAGGAAAACAGACTTGGTGTCTTGGAAGAGTTGCCATAAGACTCTCATTTAAGTCCATCCATCCATCCATCCATCCATCTTCTTCCGCTTATCCGGGGCCGGGTCGCGGGGGCAGCAGTCTAAGCAGGGATGCCCAGACTTCCCTCTCCCTAGACACTTCCTCCAGCTCTTCCGGGGGGACACCGAGGCTTTCCCAGGGCAGCCGGGAGACATAGTCCCTCCAGCGTGTCCTTCCCCGGGGTCTCCTCCTGGTGGGACATGCCCGGAACACCTTCCCGGGAAGGCGTCCAGGAGGCATCCGGAAAAGATGCCCGAGCCACCTCAGCTGCCCCCTCTCGATGTGAAGGAGCAGCGGCTCTACTCTGAGCTCCTCCAGAGTGACCGAGCTTCTTACCCTATCTCTAAGGGATCGCCCAGCCACCCTGCGGAGAAAACTCATTTCGGCGGCCTGTATCCGGGATCTTGTCCTTTCGGTCATGACCCACACCTCATGACCATAGGTGAGAGTAGGAACGTAGATTGACCGGTAAATCGAGAGCTTCGCCTTGCGGCTCAGCTCCTTCTTCACCACGACAGACCGGTACAGCGACCGCATTACTGCAGAAGCTGGACCGATCCGTCTGTCAATCTCCCGTTCCATCCTTCCCTTACTCGTGAACAAGACCCCAAGATACTTGAACTCCTCCACTTGAGGCAGCAACTCTCCACCAAAACTGAAGCGGGCAAACCACCCTTTTCCGACTGAGAACCATGGCCTCGGATTTGGAGGTGCTGATTCTCATCCCAGCCGCTTCACACTTGGCTGCGAACCGTCCCAGTGCATGCTGAAGGTCCTGGTCTGATGGGACCAGCACGACAACATCATCTGCAAAGAGCAGAGATGAAATCGTGTGGTCCCCAAATCGGACACCCTCCGGCCCCTGGCTGGGCCTAGAAATTCTGTCCATAAAAATTATGAACAGAACCAGTGACCAAAGGGCAGCCCTGCCGGAGTCCAACATGCACCAGGAACAAGTCTGACTTACTGCCGGCAATGCGAACCAAGCTCCTGCTCCGGTCGTACAGGGACCGGATAGCCCTTAGCAAAGGGCCCCGAACCCTATACTCCCAGAGCACCCTCCACAAGATGCCGCTAGGGACACAGTCGAATGCCTTCTCCAAATCCACAAAGCACATGTGGATTGGTTGGGCAAACTCCCATGAACCCTCCAGCACCCTGGAGAGGGTATAGAGCTGGTCCAGTGTTCCACGACCGGGACGAAAACCACACTGTTCCTCCTGAATCCGAGGTTCTACTATCGGCCGTATTCTCCTCTCCAGTACCCTGGCATAGACTTTCCCGGGAAGGCTGAGAAGTGTGATCCCCCTATAGTTGGAGCACACCCTCCGGTCCCCCTTCTTAAAAAGAGGGACAACCACCCCAGTCTGCTAGTCAAAAGGTACTGTCCCCAACCGCCACGCGATGCTGCAGAGGTGTGACAGCCAAGACAGCCCCACAACATCCAGAGACTTGAGGTACTCTGGGCGGATCTCATCCACCCCCGGTGCCTTGCCACCGAGGAGTTTCTTGACTACCTCTGTGACTTTAGCCCGGGTGATGGATGAGTCCACCTCCGAGCCCTCAACCTCTGCTTCCTCAATGGAAGACGTGATGGTGGGATTGAAGAGATCCTCGAAGTATTCCTTCCACCGTCCGATGACATCCCCATTCGAGGTCAACAGCTGCCCACCTCCACTGTAAACAGCGTTGGTAGGGCACTGCTTCCCCCTCCTGAGGCGCTGGACGGTTTGCCAGAATCTCTTCGAGGCCGACCGGTAGTACTTCTCTATGGCCTCACCGAACTCCTCCCAAGCCCGATTTTTTGCCTCCACAACCACCCGGGCTGCAGTCCGCTTGGCCTGTCGGTACCTGTCAGCTGCCTCAGGAGTCCCACAAGCCAGCCAGGCCCGATAGGACTCCTTCTTCAGCTTGACGGCATCCCTTACTTCCGGTGTCCATCACCGGGTTCGGGGATTGCCGCCTCTACAGGGACCGGAGACCTTACGGCCACATCTCAGAGTGGCCACGTTGACAATGGAGGTGGAGAACATGGTCTACTCGGACTCAATATCTCCAGACTCCCTCGGGATCCGGTTGAAGCTCTGCCGGAGGTGGAAGTTGAAGATCTCTCTGACAGGGGATTCGGCCAAACGTTCCCAACAGACCCTCACAGTATGTTTGGGTCTGCCGAGTCTGTCTAGCTTCCTCCCCCGCCATCGGATCCAACTCACCACCAGGTGGTGATCAGTTGACAGTTCCGCCCCTCTCTTCACTCGAGTGTCCAAGACATACGGCCGGAGGTCAGAGTGATTGGTTGTTAGCCAAACCGTTCATCAGACGATCTGATTGGTTTCTGCGACGGCGTAATGTTTTTTGATGGCGCACTGTTTTTTGAAGATATTAAAGTGACAACATGGCGGCAGGAGGTAGCAGCTTGGCAGGTGCTGATGCTCTTCCTTTTTTAAAGACATCTGGAAAACCGCCGGATTTAACATCTGCCCCTAAAACCTGGATATCTTGGCCATCAAAGCCAATCATAGCCAAGGCGTTAAATGTGCTTATTGTATCGCTCTACTTGACGACGATCATCACTATGCAAATGTGTGGGAGTTGGACTGCTGCCAGTGAATGATCAATCTCACAAGTAAGTGGCACACCTAGGTCTGCTACACCCCTCGACTCGTGGAGCCAGTATGTCATCTTCTCCAAAGTTCTTGATGATGGGCGTGCGAATGCTCCAAAGGAGCAATACAAGCCGAGAGCACGGAGAATGGCTCAAACAACAGTCTACCGGGGCCGTACAACTCTTCTCTGCATTATCCTACTTTTATGCGGGGATATTCAAGTGAACCCAGGGCCGATGGATCTACAGCAACCACTGCAGGTGGCGGAGACCGCTCTGATCTACACTACCCTGCATGCTTTCAACACAGCGCAGATGCTATCGGGTACCATTGCTAACAGTGCGCATCCACGCGCATCTATGTTTACCAACACATTGCAACAAGGTAACCTCCAGGCACTACACGCGCTTAAGCCAGCAAATGAAAGTGGTAAATTAAACGCTATGCAGACTATAGTTGTTTCAAAACAAAGCCAGATGAAACTTTTTCAGACAGTAAACCATGCGTCGGTTCTATGGAACCCATTGACAAAGCCGAAAGGAATATTCGGAGGACATATTAACATACGTAGCGTAATGTCTAAAACGGAACAGTTGGAACATCTACTGTTGGGATCAAATCTACATTACCTGTGTCTTTCTGAGACTTGGATTACAGCTACAACTCCTGTATCGGCATTTATAATTCCTGGATACAAAGTATACAGACGGGACAGAGGAAAGGGAAAAGGGGGCGGGGTCTTGATTTACGTAAAACACAGTATTGACAGTCACCAAATAGAAATTCCAGATCAAACTATAGAGTGTGTTGGTGTTACAATTAGACTATCGCCCCAAATGTCATTTATTGTACTTTGTGTATAGACCACCAAATGCAACAAGCGATTTCTATACTGGTTTAACAAAAATTCTAAAAACATATGAACGAAAGGAAATATTGCTCATGGGCGACCTCAACATAAATTGGCTTGATAAAGGCAAGAGGAAACACCTAAAAGATATTGCAAACTCAATACAAATGATACAACTGATTAAAAAGCCTACTAGAATAACAAAAAAGTCTCAAACTTTGATAGATTTAATATTCACAAATAAACCAGACAGGGTAATTACAACATACAACCTAATAACGGGACTGTCTGATCATAATTTTGTTCTAATAGCCAGGAAATTAAATAAATCAAGATACATAAACAAAGAACAATCAAACAAACAATGCAAAATTCCTCATATTCCTAAAAGAAATCAAGAGCTCCTTAAAAATGATTTAAATTAAATTGACTGGGCCTCCAAAATTGATAGAGAAAGCTGTGTACATACATGCAATAATATTATAACTGCTATAAAGAATAAAATAGATAAATATACACAGCTCAAACATAGAAAATCAAATAAAAAGAGGCTCCCGTGGTTTAATAAATCCCTTTGGGACACAATGAAACAGAGGGATAAAACTCTCAAGGTTTCTCTTAAAACTAAATTAACCACTGATTATTACATTTACAAATCTCTGAGAAATAAAGTTACCATGCTGCTTCGAAAAGCAAAAGCTAATTTTTTTCTAAACTTAATCAAAGAGGCAAAAGGTAATTGTAAAAATTTGTGGAGGAGCATGGATAAACTATTGGGAAGGGAAAAAATATATCAGGAGCATTTACAGCTCAAAATCAATGGAATAGTTCAAAATGAGGGCTCTATTCTGGCTAAACATTACAATGATTATTTCTTGGATTCTATGTTAGACCTGGCGGAGACTTTTCCTGAAGTGAACTGCTGCCAAGATGATCATGGGGATGGCAATGCGTCTTATTGTAGGTTGCAGAATATAGATGAAGACAAAATTTCAAAAATAATAGCAAATTTGAAAAATAGTAAAACAAAGGATATTTTTGGACTTGATACATCCCTTCTAAAAGAACACAAAATTACTCTAACTCCTATACTAACAATAGCTGTGAATCAATCTATAAATGAAAACAATTTTCCTTTGGCGTTAAAAAAAGCAGTAGTCAAGCCGATTTTCAAGTCAGGAGACAAGCTCTGTGTGTCAAACTATCGACCTATTAGTATCCTACCAGCCATCTCCAAGGTCTTTGAGAAGGTGGTGGCAGAGCAGCTAATGGAGCATCTCGACCACACTGATGCATTACATCCCTGCCAGTTTGGGTTCAGGAAAAGATACTCCACAGAGTCTGCTTGCTGCTACTTACTAGAAGACATCAAATCCAGTCTTGATGGTGGAGGTGTGGTAGGGGCGGTCTTTCTGGACTTGAGAAAGGCCTTCGATACCGTTAATCACCAGCAAACTATCTGATTTTTCTCTTGACACAAATACAATAGCATGGATTCAATCTTACCTTAATGACAGACAACAATGTGTTGCGGTCGATAATATAAAATCATCCTTAAGATCTTGCAGCATGGAGTGCCACAAGGTTCCATTCTGGGCCCCCTGCTGTTTACACTATACATAAATGACCTGCCAACTGTGTGTACACTCAAAAAAATTAACAAGGAAGGTTGTGCACTTGACATAATATATTTATATTCAATTTACTTATAATAATTGTGTTTGTTGACTTTAAATTATTTTTTCTATTAAGGTCCACGTAATTATGTCTCAACTTAACTCTACAAAATCCTAACGCGTTGTCTAAACACAAACCATTTATGTTAAGTAAAAAATTCTTACATCCAGAGGGTGGCAGTATAGTGCGACGCCAACTGCCATTTTGCCCTAACTTAATTTGATTGTGTTCAATCTGCTTAAATATATATAAAATTTGAGTTTACTTAAACCGTTTGTGTTGGATTACATGAATGATTTGTGTTGCATTAACTGAAACTGGACGGTGCTTGTTAGTTCCCAGCATGCTTTGCAAATGGTTGAATTAAGAGAGAATAAATGTTAAAATTAAGTGTTATTTTATGTTTTTTTTAAGAAAATGAGAAAAGGGGAAGACTTGATAGTGTGTAATTGTGTTTAATGGTCAATTACATTGGAATTATTAGAACCATTTAAATTACAGTGTGTTACCATTGTGGAGAAGAGTGGAGCATTTTGTTTGACTGTGGACTGATTTTGTTACTTACAACTGCTTTGGTTGAAAGAGCATGTAAATCTTAGCATTTAAGATGGTAACATGTGCTACTGCTAGCAAATAGCTAGCTGTAATCTATCAATTTAATTATGTGTTACAAAAATAAATGAAATATTAATGGATACACCTGAAAATCCTGAATCATGTCAGGAAGCCTTTAAAAATTCTCTTTGAGACTACTTAAATTGGGTCGCTTAAAATGACTTAATTCCATGATGTTGAAGTTACATGAACAAATTATGTTAGTTTAACGTAACCCAGTTATGTGGAACCTGTTGACATAAAAAAATTAATTAAAGCCAACATATAATTTTTAAGAGTGTTAGAGTAAAATTACTATGTATGCTGATGATACGGTGCTATATGCACATGGTAAAACTGCGGAAGAAGTCGCTCAAAAACTGACCAAAGAGATGAAGAAAGTTTCTTTGTGGCTGAAAAAATCATGCCTCACCTTAAATCTAGATAAGACTGTATCGATGTTTTTTACAAATCGTTATAAAATGCAAAATTGTCCTAAGATCTTAATTGATGGACAAATCATTTCAAATCCAGATCAGGTAAAATATTTAGGTGTTATATTGGAACCAAATTTAGGCTTTAAAAGGCACATAAAAAAATTATCAAATACAATCAAATTTAATATGGCACAGTTCAGATACATTCGAAATTCACTTACAATCGAGGCCTCAGGAGCCTATCTAAATGCAATGATTGTTCCACATTTTCTTTATTGTATGACAAGTTGGTCACAGGCTTGTAAATCTGTCCTCAGGCCACTTGAGTCATTATATAAAAGTTCTCTAAAGATTCACGATAAGAAAGGCAGACGATTCCATCACTGTCATATCCTCGTAAAACACAAATTTCTCAGCTTTGAAAATCTGATGATCCACACAAATCTGTGTTTGATGTATAAGATCCTTCATGATACTGCTGCTCCTCCACTAAAAGAGTTTATATCTTTGGGCTCTGAAACAACAGCTCGAGCCACTAGATCTACAGTGCGAGGCGAATGTAGGATCCTTAAACGCAGGACAGCATTTGGAAACTCTGCCTTTTCTTGTGTGGCCGCTCGTCAGTGGAATATGTTGCCTACAGAGCTGATAAGAAGCATAAACTTTTATACGTTCTCACGCCTGGCAAAGAAATGGCTCTTGTCAAATCAAATTTGCACCCACATGTGACCGGAGGTATGTATGTATGTGTATGTGTATGTGTGTGTGTAAGTATGTGTTCTATAAGAGTAGACCTGAGTAAATGAAAGGTGTGAAGATCTGATTGTTGTGCATATGAAGACTTTTATTATTTATTTGGTCAATGTAAATTTCATTAATCATGTATGTATGATGTATTATGTATTTTATTATAACATCAGCCTGCCCAGGGACTACGGGTGGAAATTAGATCGAGCTAAAACCTGGTACTATGCATTTCTCCCCTTGAGGTTAATGTTTATTGTATACTGTCCCTGTTTTTTTTCTAAAAAAAAAAAATCGATCATTGACCTCTGGCCTAGGGTGTCCTGGTGCCACGTGCACTGATGGACACCCTTATGCTTGAACATGGTGTTCGTTATGGACAAGCTATAACTAGCACAGAAGTCCAATAACAGAACACCGCTTGGGTTCAGATCAGGGGGGCTGTTCCTCCCAATCACGCCCCTCCAGGTGTCACTGTCGCTGCCCACATGGGCGTTGAAGTCCCCCAGTAGAATGACGAAGTCCCCAGTCGGAGCACTTTCCAGCACCCCTCCCAGAGTCCCCAAGAAGGCCGGGTACTCTACACTGGCCCATAGGCGCACACGATAGTGAGAGACCTATCCCGACCCGAAGGCGCAGGGAATGAGACTTAAATCAGACTCCTCCTTGAACTGCCACCTTACCGTGGTGGAGGGGTTTGAGTACCCGAATGACACTAGGAGCTATGTTGTCTGGGGCTATATGCCCCTGGTAGGGTCTCCCAAGGCAAACAGGTCCTAGATGACGGGTCAGACTAAGAGCGGTTCAAAAACCCTTTATGATGGCAATAAATTCAAGGACCATGACGTCACCTGGCATTGGCGCAGCCGGGGCCCCACCCTGGAGCCAGGCCCGGGGTTGGGGCTCGTATGCGAGCGCCTGGTGGTCGGGCCTCCCCCCATGGGGTCCGGCCGGGCTCAGCCCGAAGGACCCACTACCTGCAGGAGGGACCGTAAGGGGCCGGTGCTTAGTGGATCGGATGGCAGTCGAAGGCGGGGGCCTCGACAACGGAAACTAGCTCTAGGGACATGGAACGTCACCTCTCTGGCGGGGAAGGAGCCTGAGAATGTGCGTGAGGTTCAGAGGTTCCGACTAGAGATAGTCGGGATCACCTCCACACACGGCTTGGGCTCTGGAACCACACTCCTTGAGAAGAGGATGGACTCTTCACCACTCTGGAGTTGCCCATGGTGAGAGGCGGCGGGCTGGTGTGGGTTTGCTTATAGCCCCCCAGCTCAGCCGCCATGTGTTGGGTCTCATTTAAGTCATTTGTGCAAACTTCAGTTTAAGTTTATTTACTGGACTGACGGATGAGAGATCAAGCTCAGTTTAGGACACCTGTGATGTTTACAGATGGACATTATAATTAATCCTTAGGGTGCACACTCATTTTTAAAAGGATAGTTCACCCAAAAATTTTTAATTCTGTTATTAATTAGCCTACTCACCCTCATGTCGTTCCAAACATGTAAGACTTTCGTTCATGTTCGGAACACAAATATTGATCTTTTTGATGAAATCTGAGAGCTTTCTGTCTCTCCATTGGCAGCTATGCAACTCACACGCTTTAAAAAGTTAAATTGATCTTAAAACGAATCCATATAAATCGAGAGGTTTAATCAAAATTTTCTGAAGAGACACGATCGCTTCATATGATGAACAGACTGAATTTAGGCTTTTATTCACATATAAAGCTCAAACGTGCTGCGAGAATGAATTGATTCACGCACATCGAGTGAACATGCTTGCGCTTTCGTTTAACAACTGATGTGTGAGTTGATGACTGTTTATGTGAATAAAAGCCTAATTATAATCTGTTTCTCATATAAAGCGATGGTAGTAGTTGCGTAACATGAAGTTGAGTAATAATAACAGAAATTTCATTTTTGGGTGAACTAACCCTTTAACTTTTTGAAAGTATAAACAGAAGAATCAGTCATCTGTATTAGTACAGCAATTATTCCAAGCATATGATCACTACTGTGCAAAACAACACATTACAGAAACAATTATATTTAGATTAGTGCGGATGCTGTCTGCTTAATTATTATATAACTCAGTCTTTATCTTGGCTCTTTTTAAAAACACAGAATAGACAACTGAACTTACCCCTTTTCCAAGTCTTCTCTTGATGTCATACTTCAAGCTAATGTGTTGTTCCACCTCTGTGATGTTCATCCCGTCTTTTACCTGTTTTACCACTTATGATGTTTTGATCATGGCAGGAATAAAATCCTGGCTGTCTGAGGAATGCAGGATTGTCCCAATATATATTTAATAAACGAAAACTTCACTCGATTACCTAGGAGTTTACTTTTCCTTGGTGATATGCCGAATACAAAACATGTAAATACGCCTTAATCTTAATCACTGTTGACAATCCAAATATTTGAACGGAGTTACATAAAATCTAAACCCGACCTGTTGCAAATAAGAACAAGTGTTTATGTCGTTTGGACTTCACCATTAGTATCATAGAGAATCGATAGCCTGCTAAAAAGGTAAGCATCACTTGGGTTTGTAATTGTTTGTTACCATAGAGACGCAATCTCTTAAAGGAGCCATCGTTTTCTGAAGATGGGATCACGTGATCAGCGAAATATCGGCGAAAATAAAATAATATTAGTCCAGTCATTTTAAGCCAAAATGGGGGTCAACCTTGAACAAACTGCAACAGAAGCAAACTCAACTGATTTTGTATCCTCAATATGTCCTGAGTAAGAAAAACAAAAAAAGCCCTGAAGAATCCCATTAGGGATAGTTTCGAAAAAGACCCAACTAGGCTAGTTTAAAAGTACTTCTTCCTGCCTCTATGTATTAATGCTCATGGGTAGCCTAAATTAGTTCCATTCATTAAGTATTTTACTGTTATATGTCAACAAGATTCAACCATAGGGATTCAACAAGACATTTTCACCTGGCTCTGTTGTGGTATGCAAATTAGCATAAGTTACATAATTAGATTATGCTCCGTTTGTCCATGTTAACAATTAAAAAGAAAACTTGTTATACATTTTTTGTTTGTCTTGATGTAAGTAATCAACTTAGTAATTTTCATGGTGATATCTAAAAGTTACAAATTGTACCCTATTCACGTAAGAAAAATAATGAATAGGCGTATTTAGGCTATATTTGGGTCTTTTTCGAAACTTTCCCCTAATGAGATTCTTCGGGCTTTTTTCCCCTTACTCAGGACATATTGAGGATACAAAATCAGTTGAGTTTGCTTCTGTTGCAATTTGTTCAACCTTTTTTGCATAAAATGACTGGACTATATATGTCTATTTGACAATAAAGCGATATATGAAACAAATCAAACACAAGTCATTTTCAAACCAAGCACATTTCTGTTTGTTTAAGGCGGCGAATCCAAATCCAACTTAAACATGTTGCGAAACCTGAACCATCTTTAATTTTTAACAAGAATGAAAACGAGGCTTTGAGAGATGGACATATACCTCTTCAGTGGGTTGTTGTACTATTATTTCATGTGTCTTTGGATTGTTCTGCTTACGAAACACTGCACAAATATATTTTCAAGAAATTGCCTTAGACAAAAAAAACTGAGCTGTGGAAAATTAAAAGTCATCTGGAGCTTTACACTTCTATTATATTATATTTACAAGTCTATCCCTCACAAGGTTTCATACCTGTCCAACCAAAGGAAAGGGTTATGTCAATATGATTATTTGTACACATCAACATCACACATACAAACGGGCAAATTGTTTTTGAAAGTTATGTGGTTTATTTCAAAACTATTTTATTTACAATGGTCATTTAATAATAAATATGACTTATTACATAATGGTAAAGTAGACCAACACCATGCCAAGGAAAGAGTACACCAAGTTCTTAATCAAGCTCTGTTATAAAAGTCAAGTTTATCAACCAACAAATGCTAGAGTACTGTAAATGAGTGCAATTAAAACCAGCATCTCATTTAAATACTGGAAAAAATATATTTTAACAGAGCGTAAACGTGAAGCTGGGAAACCTGTATTATACATTTAAAATAAAATGCAGTACTGAGAATTCAGTATCAAACCTTGCTCTATAATATACAGCATTATGAGATCCATAAACTATCAATTCATATGTAATTTATCACATGTATTAATAGAGGCCAGTATATTTCCCCTTCCTATACGTATTCGCTATTGCAAGCCTAACGATCGGGTCATTCTAGAGAACACCTTCTAATAACCAAATGATCCAAAAAAAAAAAAAAAAAGCTTTCAATTAAAAAAACAAACAAATACTACTTTGAAAGAGACCAAATCTGTGAACAACATAATGCTAATTGTATTAGTGACCAACGTAAGCCTTAGTAAACACAACAGTACTCTAATTGGATTTGAGGTTCCTTCATTGAGATCTAAAGAGAGATAGGCAAAATAGGGGAAATTAAACAAAGGTTTGATAAAAAGCTGGTGAAGAGAAGGAGCATTTAAGACGAGTGCAAGAAACGGTTGAAGGCGTTGTAGGCGGACTCCAGGTCAAACAGCATCTGGCGAACCTGGGAGTCATCCAGCTCATCAGATGCAGACATGCTGCTTAGTGTGGTTAACCTGTGAGGAACAAGACGACAGTGAGCGCGTGCACATGCACACCAGTACACTGAGGACTCGCAGAAATCAGATCACTGAAATAACCTGATATCCAGGTTTGCATGCAAACCAATGACTAAAAACACCCTAAGTATTGCGATTTTTTTGTTTACGAATTTAAAATCGATTTTTTTAATTACAGAATCGAAATTGCTTTATTTAATTGCTATATTGCGAGGTGGACAGAAGTTATCCACTTTTGTTGGAAATGTGTCGTTATCTATGAGTTTTAAGTGATGTAATTTCACTCTCAAGCATCACAAGCTCAATTGTAATCATGTGTATCAATATATCGCAAAACAAAAATGCAACGATATGTATCGTGGATAGTGTATAGCTCACCCTAGATAAAAATTACTGTGAGAGAAAAAAATTCTAGTTTTTAGAGTTGTAGTGTCAGTACTACATTAAACTACTATATATAATGTTGAATATAATGTGTAATAATGCAACGGGGGAATATTTGTGGGTTCTGATAATGCCAAATGTCTTGTTACCAGTAAAAAGTGGCATGCATTATTTTAAATATATCAAGTGAGCGAAAGATTGCAAGCATATTCGTCTAAATATTTCTATTTCTATTCTGTCGCCTTGGCTACTGCAGTTCATTGGAACGAAACCGTAGCCAAGGCGACATCTATGTATATATCTATACCCGCCCGCGCCGTCAGATCATTTGGACGTGTGCTGTGTTCAAGAGATAACAACGATATAAATACTGTTCGTTTTCTCACACAAACAGCTCGTTTCGTGTCTTAGGCCATCAATGTGCACTTATGATGGGGAATTGTTTCATTTGGATGATGGGGAATTGTTTTAATTTGGACTCTGTGCTTGTGTTTTGAGCCAGTGACCATAGACCAGCATTATATGACTGACAGACAAGAACGGTTTGACCTAAAAATATCAAAATTTAAACTACTGCAGAAACAAAGACACCTACATCTTGGATGCCCTTGAGGTAAGCTAAAACATATCAAAAATTAATTTCAAAGTGAACTATCCCTTTAAAAATGAATTTAATCCACTGGTCCCTGACAGCTTGGTCCGTTCTTGGGAGAGAAAACACATTTACATGTTGATTCTGGCAGTCAACAACAGAGCAACTCACGTGTGCACTACGTTTCTGCATCTTTCGCGACTGAATATGAGGGTGAGAGGGGCAGGGCGGGCTTCCTGCAGCATAGGTCTGCGGTGTCCATATATGGTATATCCTGCCCCGTCTTGACGTCAAGACGGGGCAGAAATTAAAATCTCGTATTTGAGTGCGCGTGCACGTGGGCTGGTTTACGAACCCAGGGGTAAACAAACGCTTCACTTTTAAATATCGGCTTCCCGGCCAGTGTATAATCGTTAGGCAATCATAACATACATTGATTCTCGTGGAAAAGTGAAAATTACAGGTCATGACTACTTTAACCTTTTTCCATATGTCTTGGAGTATCGCAATAATATCGTATCGTGAGTTCAGTATCATCATGATATGTATTTGATCGTGGCATGAGGGTATCGCTACACCCCTAAAGTGTTTCCCATATATTCAATTATTTTTGGTGGCCCGCCACGATATCAATAAACTATCATTTATTCCTGTGATCAAAGCTGAATTTCCAGCATCATTACTCCAGTCTTCAGTGTCACATGATCCTTCACAAATCATTCTGATATGATGATTTGATTCATTTATGATTATTATCAATATTGAAACCTATAATATTTTTGTGGAAAACGTGATGCATCTATTTTTTTCAGGATTCTTTGATTAGAAAGTTCAAAAGAACAGCATTTATTTGAAATAGAGTCTTTTGTAACATTATAAATGTCTTTACTGCTGCTTTTGATTGATTTTATGCATCCTTGCTGAATAAAAGTATTAAAAGTCTTTCCCTAAAATGAATCTAGGCTCACCAGAGGTTGACTTTGTCTTTGGCCTCTGAATCTGGAGGCATGTTGCTCATCCGGTTCATGGTCTCCATGAGCTCCCGCAGATCAGGCTGGATCTACAAAACAATATTCTCACTCTTATAACAAAACCATAAAATCAGGGAAACTTAAAGGGATATTTCACCGCTGGAAAGATGAATGTGTATTTAAATTGGGTCATTTATGTAGTAGAAATGTGAAATTATTTTAGAAGTCGGTGCCTTCTAGACTGAGAAAAGCCAGAAAATGTATTTTTGGCTCATGTGGATGAAAGACTACAACTCCCAGAATGCACTTGCTTCGCTGCCCTACGAGGACACGCCCAAGTCACGCCTACCGGTTACAGAGGGCAGTATGGGAAGAAATTATACAACTAGGCTACTAGTCGACTCGAAACTGAAAAGACGGCGTTTTATTGTGAGATCCTCCTATGGGCGGGTTGAAGACATGCGGAACGAGCTCCTCCTACTGGCTGGAGTCTCTCGCCTCTGGACAGAAAAGCCTCAGATACTAAATGATGAGTTTTGCGTCATCTGAGTTTTTTTTCCAGACACACAATACAGAAATCTCTTGTCTCAGGGGGACATGAGGGAGGGAAGCACGGTCATTCGAGAATACTACCGGGTTTCTACTGATACAAAGCTTAATGCTAATCGGTGAAGTATCCCTTTAATAACACTGTGTTAATCTAATTAAGCTGATGTCGTCTGTGAAATGACTACCTCATCCATGGCACGAATCTCAAGTCGAAGTTTGTCCATCACTGTGATAAAGAGCTGCACGGGAGAAACACAAAGGTTAATAAACATGGTATAGGAGCAGATCTTGCCACTTATTATCAATGCTAAGTATTTGTTTTAGAAGGAGCTCAACGCACCACATACTCTGACAAATTACATTTGGCATTATTTATTCTAGTCTGAGCAAATCTCCTTAATGCAGCTGCTGAAACAAGTTGTGCTCAATCGATAAACACTGGCTTTAACTCAAGAAAAGCTATTAATTCAAGGCTGCATTGAGAGTTCAAGATACATACAGAAACGATGTCTGCAATGCAGCGGTTCAGGTTGCCCTTGTCATCCTTAATGGTGATTGGTCGATCCTCTTTGATCCTCTCCATAGCCAGTGGACAGTCCAGCTGCCAGAGACACAAGAGAAAACATATGATTGATATACAGTCAAACCAAATTTTATTCAGACACCTTCAACATTTCTCACATTATCACAGTTTATTCGCTATAGTTTAGAAAATGGTAATAAAATATGACAAGAGTTATGAACTCAGTTGATATTTGACTGGTTTTGTCCGTCCTTCTGTTAGACTGTCTCACACATGAGTTATGTTGAATATCTGTCAGCTGTTAAATTTAACTACACAATTAGATAATACCAGTTTAGCTCAACCAATCACCAAGCAATGCTTCATTTTGTTCAGTCTGTGTGTAAAAAGAGCATTAGCAATTAAAGATAAAACACTTCAGCAAAACATGATCAGCTCAAAGTGTCCGAATCATTTTTGGTCCAAAATGTTTATATATTTCACTGGTAGTCTCTGAATGAAGAATATTTGTGTATAATATGTCACAGTTTACTTTATTTTGCTCTCCTCACTCACAGAAATGAACTATAGTGTCCTGATCACACTAGTAAAACAATATCAAAAATGATATCTGGTGTGTGAATAATGTTTGACTGTATATAGTGGTGCACTGGACCAAAGATACTAAGAGATAAAGAATTTAGAGCTACTAATAATCAGTAAAATAAGCTATACCCTGTATTTCCGACAGAAGTCATCGATGGAGCCCACATCTGATCCCTGGACTTGTTTGAAAGCAGCCTTGTACTGGACAAGCAATCTTGAGCAAGCTCCTGTATATCTGCGAAAACAAAGCAAATATGTATTATATATGGACAGATAATGTGTCAATAAGGGTGTGGGTCACATTAGCGGAAGTTCACAGGCAAAAAAAAGGGCCATTGAAACAAAAGAGTTTTGGAAAGATATTAACAATATGATATGGCGTATCCTGGGTTTTACACATGCACCCGCCACTGTAATTCCATATGATTTGGGGGCAAAACTCTCATTTTTGTGGCTTTTGCAATGCTACTGAAGCTCCAGACGGCATGCCAGGAGAGCATTTGTCATTAGACGTGACTTTCGCTGACTGGACGGGGCGTCCACTACAATTTACAATTTCTGTTCTGTCTTTTGCCGGTATAAAAACACTGTAATTATGCAAATGATGGGGGTAATAATTAGGACCTTCAACCGTTCATTGTGTTGCTGCAGTGAAATCCATCCTGACAGGAAGAGCCCTGCGTTTTTCCCTGTGTTTCCCGTGAGTCTGAAGCTAGCCGGGGGAAACTTTAGCTGAATCCAAGAACGAATTAAGATAAAATTGTATGATCTTCAAACATGTGAATATAGTTATGATGCGTTATCTATTGAAGGCCATTTCTGCCACATAAGGGGGGAAAAAAGCATGGTTTATTAGTTAAAAAGACAAAATTGTGAGGCAATTATGAGATAAAATGATTTGATCGTGTAGCAAAGTCATAATTATGAGATAAACATCAAAACTGTGAGTCGGAATTACGTGTGAAAGGACACTCAAGCATTGATAGACGTGTATTCTACATGTCAAACGGCTCATCGCCATTTATTGGAAAAAGACAGAAAGCCCTACTATAATTTGATGGTTAAGAGAAATATCTTCATGCATTGCAATGGAGAAGATAATCTTAAGGGTAAAGACGACAGATTTAAGAAGGTCTGGAGTCCCGTTTTATTATTTATTGAACATGGGGATATTAACGATATAATAAAGGAACAAAAAAATGCTTGATTAGGTATTATATTCATTTAATGTGCACTATTTTTACCCTTATCATATCTGTGGCTATTACTGATTGCAATGTATATTGTTAACTCTGACTTCTAAAGTAAATACTGTATTATCCAGTGTTGGTTTATACTATTGCACTTTTCATGTAATATGAGCCCCGGTGTTTGTTTGTTTGTTTTTGTACATGATATGTAATTGTTCAAGAAAATGTAATAAAAAAACCAGCATTTAAAAAGAAGAGGGGAAATAAAAGGACCATTGCCTCTTGTCAAAGGAATAGCGATGTATAAAGCCTAGCTCACACAAGCCACTTTCAAACCAATCAGCTTTCTGTTGAATCTGCGCAGAAATATTTCACCCCCCATTTTGCATGGATTCCTATTGAAACGACTGGACTTTGCCTGAGAAAAAAATCACTGAACTACAGTAAATGTGACCATACCTTAAATCATGACATTTTGCACAAAGTAACTCACTCGTTTGGAGTCACGCAGTCCTTAATGTAGGCTTTCTCCAGCGCCTGGAGGGTTTTGACCACAGCAAACAACTCTGCCATGTTGTCATACCTTTCAAAATGAAATAAAAAGGACATTAAATGCAACCCAATCACATAATCAGCATCCGACATTGTCTTTACGGTGACATCAATTAGTGTGACAAATAAATAAAGAAGCTCAAAAATAGGCCAAGCTGAACAATATGATGTCAGGTAACTTACTTTTCCCTTTCTCTGGCATTTTTGTACAATTTCACTTCCTGTAACAGACAAAGACAGTCATTTAAAGAAGAAGAAAAATGACAGTGAGTGCATTATTAAGATAAAAATAGTGCACAATCTAACATTTTACCTCATACAGTTCTTGCTTGTTGGCAGGGGCTGGTTAAATTAAAGCATAAAGGGAAAACAGAGATATGAGATCCTGATAATATGTGAAAATATGAAAGAATGAGATGCTTAGACTGATTTTTCCCGTCTCACCTCCTCCCATCACTCCAGAAGCAGGTATTCCATGAAACATGATGAACTACAAAACAATCAAGAGACAATCAGATCATTATGTTTTTGCTTTAGCCACGAGCCAGTGCTTTTCTCAAAGAAACGAATGATTGTTTATCAAAACGTACTGAGATCTGATCTCAAACACAGGAACTACCATTCAAACGTATAGAGAGACAGACAACATATGTGACTAAATAGATTCTAGACATTAAACGAGCTGTTTGACGCAAGGTAAATGGTGAATCGAGTTCTTTATACAACAGCTGATTTTGTTTTGTTTATTTCGTGAGCGATGCTAGCTCAGGCAACTAGCTTCGGTTTAGCTTTCATTCCGCTGAGAGTGTAAACGCCACACTGATGTCTTTCACTTATTCGCACCTTATATAAGTATATACCGTTAATGTGATTATGAAATTACGTATTATTTAAATATTAAAGGGGTTTTTAACACACAAAAACGCACCAGGAAGATAAAAAAGAATTCGCTCACCCTTATATTGACGTCACCACTGCAAACTGACGTGACGTCGCCGGATGATTTCGTAACATCCTGTTTTATTTTATTTCTTCATTTTACAACAATATGCTCATGCAAATAATATATATTATATTTAATCTCAACTCTTAAGTGATAGGAATAATTATTTATTCAATTTGACATTCGAAGAAAACTAACATTTATGCGCAAGTTTCATGGTGAGGGTTGCCAAGTCCCTCTAATATTTCCACACTGCTAAATAAACCGTGCTTTATTGACTCAGTTATGAAATATAACTACTTTATAGTATAGTATATTATATATTCATTTAAATTATCATTCAAAGAACACTAACATTTATGCGCACGTTTCATGGTGAGGGTTGCCAAGACCTTTTAATATTTCCACACTAGTAAATATACCAGCTTTATTGACTCAGTTATGAAATATAACTACTTTATAGAATAATAACTGTTTTATATAGTATATTATTTATTTATTTAACTTAACATTCAAAGAAAACTGACATTTACGTGTACGTTTCATGGTGAGGGTTGCCAAGTCTCTTTAATATTTCTACACTAATAAATATAGCTGCTTTATTGACTCATTTATGAAATATAACTACTTTATGGAATAAGAACTGTTTTATATAGTATATTTTTTATTTATTGAATTTAATATTCAAAGAAAACTAACATTTACGTGTACGTTTCATAGTGTCAAGTCCCATTAATATTTCCACACTAATAAATATACCAGCTTTATTGACTCAGTTATGAAATATAACTACTTTATAGAATAATAACTGTTTTCTATAGTATATTATTTATTTATTTAACATTCAAAGAAAACTAACATTTATTACGTGTGCATTTCGGTGAGGGTTGCCATTGCCATGTCCCTTTAATATTTCCAATCTAATAAATATACCAGCTTCATTGAAATTGTAATAACTTTTATAGCATAGTAACTGTTTTTATAGTAGCCTATATTATACATTATAGGAAGACAATCATCTCCATCATTATAACCAGTGCTATTAATAAAAACGGATGTGTCAGTGATTCGCGAGAACACTTGGCAACCCGAGAGTCTCTTTGAATCAATGGTCGCGCGGGAAGGAGTAGACACAGTAAACAGAGAATCTCGAGGAGTTTTATATATAAACATAACTAAAATACGACTTTATAAACCTTATCAATAATTACCTGTTTATTATGAGATTGTCAGCGCATTATATGCTCCACATATAGCCCGCGTCTGAGTATTAGAGATTTGTAAACACAGAATGAAATCCACCAAGAGCACTAAAGCGAAACCGGCGAAAGAAGAAGAGTGTGGGATATGGCTCGACACAAAAGAGTTAAAGGAGAAGAAACAACAGGTAACACAATTAAATACATGCTATTATACCAGATTTAACTTATTGCAGTTGTATATTGTATAAGTGTATTTCCTTTGTCTCCTTCAGTTGACCCGCCCGATGATCTCCAGACTGACTCTGAGCTTCACTCAGACTAAACTCCACATGCCCGCCACGAGACAGAGCATTATATCATCCTTCTTCACTCACACACACACAGGTGACACATTACACAACTCTTCATACTCTATTATATATATGTATATATATATTTGGGTATCGTTAACTATATAAATAACTCTGGTCTGGTGTGTGTGGGTGTGAGTTCACTGTTCAATAATTTGTGTGTGTGTACTAGTACAACTGTACAGTTTGTGTGTGTGTGTGTGTGTGTGTGTGTGTGTGTGTGTGTGTGAGAGTGAGTGAGTGAGTGAGTGAGTGTTCAGTTTGTGTAAGTGTAAGGGTGTGGGTGTGTGTTCAGTTTGTGTGTGTGTTCAGTTTGTGTAAGTGTAAGGGTGTGGGTGTGTGTTCAGTTTGTGTGTGTGTGTGTGTGTGTGTGTGTGTGTGTTTAGTTTATGTGTGTTCAGTTTGTGTGTGTGTGTGTGTGTGTGTGTGAGAGTGAGTGAGTGAGTGAGTGAGTGTTCAGTTTGTGTAAGTGTAAGGGTGTGGGTGTGTGTTCAGTTTGTGTGTGTGTTCAGTTTGTGTAAGTGTGTGGGTGTGTGTTCAGTTTGTGTGTGTGTGTGTGTGTGTGTGTGTGTGTGTGTGTGTGTGTGTGTGTGTGTGTGTGTGTTTAGTTTATGTGTGTTCAGTTTGTGTGTGAGTGTGTATGTGTTCAGTTTGTGTGTGTGAGTGTGTACAGTTTGTTTGTTTGTATGTTCAATTTGTGTGTGTGTGTGTGAGTGAGTGTTCAGTTTGTGTAATTGTAAGGGGGTGTGTGTTCAGTTTGTGTGAGTGTAAGGGTGTGTGTGTGTGTGTGTGTGTGTGTGTGTGTGTGTGTGTGTGTGTGTGTGTGAGAGAGTGTGTATACCAGGGTTATTATAGTTGACTGAAACTTTTAATAAAAAATAAAAAAAACATTTTTGTTGCATGAAATAAAATAATAATAACTTATTTCAGCTGCTGCTTTCATTTAGTTTAACATGCAACAAAATTACTAAAAACTGTAATAGTCTCTCAATGATCCTAAAATAGCACTAACACACACACACACACACATCTTTAATGTGATGATAAACAGTTTAAGCTGAATTCTGGTGTTTCTGTGCTCAGACCTGAACCGAAGTGCGACACACTCCGGGACGACACACACCGGGAACAAACGCAAACATGGCATGACCTCGGACTCGACCTGTCAATCATCTGAGCTGGACCTGCAGACCCGGGACGGAGATTGTGACGGATCGTCAGACAGGGACCAGAAAGAGCAGCGTTTCTTCCATCTAATACGCGGAGGAGAGTCGGAGAACCAGGAACCTCCTGGAAAGAGGAGACATGTTGCCCATTATAGACAAGAACATGACCAAACTGTGTTAAAGACACAACAACATCACAATAACGAAGAGAACCCAGATAACATGGTTCATCATGGAGGTCATAAAGCCACAGTTAAGGGGCGTGTCTTAACCTCTCGACCTGTCAATCAAACCCACAGGAGTGGCGAGTGCAGAACTGAAGCGTCGCCCATCAGACGCACGGGAAAGGAGAATCTCCGGCCGGGATCTCCTCTTCAGAATCCTGCTTTTAAACGACAGGGTCTGTCCAGTCCAGCCAAGGGCAGGTGGAAGGAGAAACACACACTTCTCTCGCCTGAGGAGTGTGTGAGCGCAGGAGAAACTCTTGCTTCGCTGTTCACTCAGGACTCGGAGGGTTTGTTTGTGATCGCTCATCGAGACCAGGAGGAGCGCAGGAGTTACAGTGTGTGTGCTTCAGGACAAGAGGAGGAGGAGGAGGAGATGCTTTTCACTCAGGACTCAGAGGGAAACATGGTCATCAAGCATTAAACGCATGAGTGTGTGTGTGTGTGTGTGTGTGTGTGGTCATCAAACATTAAACGCATGGGAATAACCACAAAAACACTGTTTTACTGAGTTTAAATGCTTGGATGGATTTTTAATATTTAATATTTTTTTTCCAGATATCGTTTATTTCATATAATAAAATTGTGTTGTTGTTGTTGTTTTTTAGGTATTGTTAACTCTGGTGTGTGTGTGTTCAGTTTGTGTGTGTGTGTTCAGTTTGTGTGAGTAAAGAGTGTGTGTGTTCAGTTTAAAGAGTGTGAGTGTGTGTTCAGTTTTTGTGAGTAAAAAGTGGGAGTGTGTGTGTGTTCAGTTTGTGTGTGCGAGTAACACTTTAGATGACTAGCTAAAATAAAATAAATAGTAAAAAAACTATTATTACTATTATTTAGAAGCTCTTGGTTTTTTAAGTGATACAGTGTAAAACATAAACAATGAATTAAATGCAAATAAAAACCCAAAATGCTGTAATGTTGTGTAATGACTCGCGTCTGCCAGCAGAGGGCAGAGTCTGTGTGTGTGTGTGTGTAATGACTCGTGTCTGCCAGCAGAGGGCAGAGTGTGTGTGTAATGACTCGTGTCTGCCAGCAGAGGGCAGAGTGTGTTGTGTAATGACTCGTGTCTGCCAGCAGAGGGCGGAGTGTGTGTAATGACTCGTGTCTGCCAGCAGAGGGCGGAGTGTGTGTGTAATGACTCGTGTCTGCCAGCAGAGGGCAGAGTGTGTTGTGTAATGACTCGTGTCTGCCAGCAGAGGGCAGAGTGTGTGTGTAATGACTCGTGTCTGCCAGCAGAGGGCAGAGTGTGTTTACTGTCTCCGATGAATCATGAACGCTGTGCTTATAGAATCCGACTATATCTTTGAATGGTGTGTGTCACATTAATAAACATAAGCTTTAAGTTAGTTTATGTTTTGTATTTCCTCAGATTTCCAGAATACTTCACATTCTGTTCTTGTTTGCTCATTAATGTCAGGAAAAGAATCTAAAGAGCAAATGCTGACAAATCCACTCGTTTTTTCATGCATTCATAATTAATGCCCAATTTGATGCGAAGGTTAGATTTGTTTACGTGTAAAAACCCTGTGCGAGGAAAAATATTAAGAAATTAAAATTAAACAATAGTCTTTTATAGTGTCCTTGTGCTAAACAGCTTCATTTTTTATTTTATTTTTTTCACAAAACTTTTATTTTGCCATACTGATTAAAACTAGTCCTGTCAATACAATAAAATAATCAGAATTTTATTAAAAATCATGATTTCTGATCATTCTTTAGAAAGCAGAATGAAACGGTAATTATCATGTGAGCAAATTATTACGCTTAACATTCATTAGTCATTTTTAAATCAAGTCTTAAAACTTTTTATTTCAGGATTGCTTTTAATTCATTTTTAAAACATTTGCTCCAGAACAACTAAATGTTATAAAGTTTATTAAGGAGACGATAAACATGCCAAAAACATGCAAATAACAGTGTAAAACAGGTTCATGATTACTTTATTTGATTCAATTCATGTGAAAATACTTATAAAGTACAGTGTGATTTAGTACAGTGTTCACGTTCTACTGTGTTTATGCATCATTTATAAATGTGCATTAATGTTTAGTTAAATGAGGACTGTTTACTGACCAAGTAAATGTACCATAATTCCCTCTTAAGGACTGAAGAATGCTCCATATTAACACATGTTGGCAAACTTTCAAAGAGTTCAAGACCTTCCTGATGAAGAACAAACATTTAAAGCATGTACATTTACAGGCAGATGTAAAAGTGAGACCAACTAGGAAACAATTTAGGACAAATTAAGTTTGATCAGCCGCATTTACTTAACGAGATCTATTATGCGCTTCTACAAAGTCTTTTCAGGCTCTACTAGAACAGGTTTTCCTGCTTGAATGTTGATTATTCTCCTCATATTCTCCATTGTTGCGGCTCCTCTCTTCCCAGTCTGTCAGTAACGCTCTGTTTACTTCCTGTCTCTATGAAGCCCCTCCTTCTGAAAAGCACACTGTGCTCTGATTGGTCGGCTGGAGCAGTGTGTTGTGATTGGTCGAGCGCTTCGAGTGTGTTTGGGAAATGCCCCGCCCCTTACCATAACCGCCAGTTTAACACACTGCTAACTAACTCAACCAGGCCCCGCCCCTTTATTCTGCGTATTAATTATTTAAATGAGGAATATTGTGACGCGTTCGATTCTCAAACGGCAACATTTACACACTAAAGAAAGATTTAATAGGTCCTCTTTGGTGTTATAACGCAGCACATTCATATCTGACATACAGGAGTCAGTTTCAGAAGATGGTCTGAGATTATGAAAAAATTAAGCAATGTTATTTTTGAACTATATTAAAATAATATAAAACCTTATAAAAACACCCCCGAAGGCACTCGTTCGTTTGCAGAACAGAGGCCAGCATCACACTAGATCTGACTGTAAAACATCCATTTAACTCTTGATTTCACACAGTCTGCGTCCAAAGCCTGAAGATGCACTTCATCTCGCCAGATAAACATGTTTCATGCAGAAGAACATTGTTATGAACTGAAACTGAAGCATAAACTGAAGGAAATGTCAAATGTGACGCGCGAAACACAAAGGAGTGGTTTCCCTATAAAGATGAGTTGTAGCTAAATATACTTATATATATATATATATATTTTAATATTACAACATGGAACCAAAATGTATTAAACATGAGAATTTATGACATCAACTCAAAATACTATATCATTTCAAAGACAAAAATAAAATAAAACATTAATAAATTGATTACATTTTCAAAAATGAAATGTAAAAAAATACATTGCTATGGACCAAAAAAAAGGTATCCAAAATTGCTTTGAGTGTTATTTTAATGTCATTCGGATACTATTATAGTTTTAACAAATATTTTGATTATTTTTGTAATGTTTTATTTTTTCATTAGATTTTTTTTTATTTTTAGTCATTTTTCTGTGTTTTTTTCTTTTCTTTTTTGTCTATTATGTCTATATAGTTTTATTATTTATTTCAGTTTTAGTAGGCCTACATAAAGTTAAACTAAATGAAAATAAGAAATCTTGCCTTGGCAACTGGCTGAAAAAAAAAAAAAAATACATTTTTTTTTATTATATATATATATCTTTTTTTTTCAGCCATCATGTATATATGTATGTATTTAAAAAAAAAAGCAAACCTAAAATGTTTTATAGTTTTAGTTTTGATTTCATACTTTGAGTCGTTGACTGAAAAATTCCCATATTCACACATAATGGTGCCATGCAGTGCAATCATTTATATAATACATAATGTGTAAAAAATTTAATCTAATAATACATTTTTAATAATCTATTTTGTAGTAATAATCTGCTTTTATTGCTGCTAAATTTAAGGAGAAAAATATCTAACACTAATTTATTTAAAGGTTTCATGATTGGTTTGGGAAATGGAATTTTTTTGCTCATATTTTGCTCTTAATTTGACTTTTTTTTACCCTAAAACTACAACTCACACGACCACAATGTATGAATTCTTACGTTTGAGTTCACATTAGTGATACAGTGAAAGTGCATGAAGGATTCTGGGTAATGGGAACGAGGTGACGAGCTGGGAGAGAATCACCCAGCGATCTTCGTGGGCTCTGTCACCAGACTGGACCCGTCCCACACCGTCTTAAACTGCTCCGGGACGGGAAACTCCCTCTGTTGACCACATGAGGAGACATCAGTCAGATAATGCATGAACAATAACTTCAATAATAACATTATAATGCTGATGAGAGTTTTTTCCCCTCGTGTTTAAATGTAAATCTCTGCAATTAGACATTGTGCATCATGTTATTATTTAACATGATCAAGTCATTTATTAAAGAGGACCTATTATACTTTTTAAAACTATGTTGCTGTTTGAGGATGAAAAAGCTCCAGTTCTTCTCTATATCAGTGTCAGTGTTCCTGAACTCCTGAAACGCCTCCATTGTAGTCTTGAGTTTCTTCCGGGAACGAACACGTCACAATATTCCTCATTATAATAATTCATACGCAGAATAAAGGGGCGGGGCTTGGTTGAGTTAGTTAGTAGTGTGTTAAACTGGCGGTTATGGTAAGGGGCGGGACATTTCCCAAACACACTCGAAGCGCTCGACCAATCACAGCACACTGCTCCAGCCGACCAATCAGAGCACAGTGTGCTTTTCAGAAGGAGGGGCTTCATAGAGACAGGAACTAAACAGAGCGTTACTGACAGACTGGGAAGAGAGGAGCCGCAACAATGGAGAATATGAGGAAAATAATCAACATTCAAGCTGGAAAACCTGTTCTAGCAGAGCCTGAAAGGGCATGAAGGACATATTTCCAGTGTAAATACACTCACGTAATCGTCTTCTCCCTCGGGAACCAGGATGTTCATCTCGGAGCTCTTGGCACTGACTATCTCACAGTCCAGAGAATCCCGGCTCAAGTACACATGGCAGCCCTCAGTCTTGTTAATGGAAATTAAAGGAACTTTTCCCATCACCTGAGAGACAAAAACACAAGTTATATTACGTTTTGTTCATTTGGTGACTAAATATCTATAAGGGTGATACAGTAGAGAAGCTCATTTTATAGTACCATTGAGTTCTACAATAACAAGCTACATAAGTCTGATTGCATAAGTTTGGGGTCGGTTGTTTTCTGCATTTATTTTATTAAAAATACAGTAAAAATTGTGAGATATTATCATTATATATGTGAATATATAGTAAGATGTAATTTATTCCTGTGATCAAAGCTGAATGTTCAGCATCATTACTCCAGTCTTCAGTGTCACATGATCCTTCAGGAATCACTCTAATATGATGATTTGATGCTCAAGAAACATTTATGATTATTATTATCAATGTTGAAAAGTTTAATCTTTTTATGGAAACTGTGGGGGAAAAAACAGCATTTATTATGACCGCCGCTAGCGTAGCTAGCGAAAGCGGTCATATAGGGATTGTCAAAGTTTTTTTTTTTTTTTTTTTTTCTCGTCACCTTACTGAATTTTTCGTCAACGATACCAGGGACACCGAAGCACCGGGGAACATGAAATTTGGTGGGCATGTAGCCCCACTAGACTTCTAAGGAAAAATTTCGTTTGGTCCCCACACACTGACATCCACACACACAGACACACACCCATACACACACATACAAATCCACATGCACAGACACACACACACAAACACACACGCGCACACATGTACGCACACATACATACACGCACAGACACACACACACACACACACACAGACACACACACATACACACACACACACACACACACACACAGACAGACATGCACATACTATTACTTTTTTTAGGTATATACATAAACACGCAATACAGCCAAATTACTCCACGTCATTTATTTTTGTGGAAAGCCAGTGCAGGCCTGAGCGGCGGTCATATTTTGTACCGCGATGCGGTACATCTAGTTTAAAATAAAAAATAAATGCAACACTATAAATGCCTTTACTGTCCCTTCTGATCAATTTAATGCATCTTTGCTAAACAAAAAAAACAAAAAAAAAATATATATTTATAACCAAACTTTTGAATGGTGATGTATGTGGTTGATGAATTAGCAACTCATGCTATTAAAGCACATAAAATTGAAATGTGATGTATTGTATAATGTAATTGAAGATGTATTGTATAATGTAATTGTGTAATGTATGTATGTGAACGTCTCTTCAAAATCAACATATGCAAACCACAGCTCTATTTAATAATCATAGGACATTTTTTTCATGTATATTTTTGTGCATGACATATATGAAAAACATCCCGTCCTGCTGTTTATCTTTTTTAACATCCATAGAAATAAATGAATAAAAGATATACAAATATAGAGAACACTCTAACCCTACCAAATGATCAAATCTCCAATGAAGGTACAGTCTCAACAAAGGACAGGACAGTATTCCACATGTGTGACCCTGGATCACGTCACCAGTCACGAGTTGCACTGGTTTATTTATGGCAATATCCAAAAATATAATGTATGGGTCAAAATTATTGATTTTTCTTTTGTGCCAAAAATCATTAGGATATTAAGTAAAGATCATGTTCCATGAAGATATTTTGTAAATTTCCTACCGTAAATATATAAAACATGTATTTCTGTGAGTGAATGCAGCACAATCGCCAACATAAATGAACAACTTTAAAGGAGATTTTCTCAATGTTTCGATTTTTCTGCACCCTCAGATTCCAGATTTTCAATAGTTGTATCTCAGCCAAATATTGTCCCATTCTAACAAACCACACATCAATGGGAAGCTTTCAGATCATGTATAAATCTCAATTTAAAAAAAATGGACCCATGTGACTGGTTTTGTGGTCCAGGGTCACATTGTATAAAATGAGTTTATTTATTTTCATTTAGTCCTTCAGCCGAGACAAATGAGAAGAGGGACATGAGGATTGTCACAATATTCGTCTTCTGGCTCCCAATGAAGCAAAAGCAAGGACCTTGTTGTACAAGGACATTCTTTATTGATTCTGGCAGTTATGGCCATAATTCATATCACAGATCAATATCACAGATCAGATCTGTAACTTATGTGCACGTTTCCATCTAACCTGAAGCTGAACGTCTGTGGAGTTGATGATCTCGACGATGCCCACCGCACTGTCGAACACGAGCCCAAGCTTCTTGCAGTTATCTGCAGACACACACACACACACACACACACACACATGTTGCGAGTGGATGATAGCATTATGAATGAGAGCAGCTGGTGTTTGAGGAGCTCCTCTTACCCACTATGATGGAGTTGACTTTTCCTCTGATCTGGAGTGTGGAGCGGTTACAGCTGAAGACGTACACCACCTGTCTGAGCTCGGTGTCCTCTATCAGCAGGTCATGTGACTGATCCTGGTGCTCCTATAGGCCCCCACACACACACACACACACACACACACACACACACACACACACACACTCTAGTGATGCTACAGCTATAGGGTACGACAGCCTAGATTACACGTGTTACCATATTATATACATTTCTACATTCATCCAAGCCACTTTTTGGGAGATAATCATTATTTTTTTGATGAATATGAATATAATGAATATCTTTCTCTTTCAAATGTGTCCTCTGCCACTGAGAATTATTATTTTATAGAACATGTTAAGCTCTTCTAAATATCTTTCTATTGAGAAAATGGTATAGAAAATGGTATAGTAATAATAATAATAATTATTATTATTATTATCATCATTATGCATTCTTCTAAATATATAATATACAATATACTATAACATAATAGTATATAATAATAGCAGTAATAATAACCACTATGCTAACTATGATAATTATTTATAATAACAATAATGATAACCACAAGGCCAACTATAAAAAATAATAATAATAATAATTTTTTATCTCATAATTATTTATAATTAATTAATATATAATTTAACAATATAATATAATTTAAAATAATAGTAGTATTAATAATTACTACAATAATAATTATAGATAGCATAGTGGTTATTATTATTATTACAACTACTATTATTATATATTATGCTATATTATACTATACTGTATATTTAGAAGAATACATTATAACAATAATAACCACTATGCTAACTATAATTATTATTATAATGTATTCTTCTTAACTGTAATATAATATAACATAATAATATATAAAAATAGCAGTAATAATAATAATAATAACCACCATGGTAACTATAATAATAATACATGTTATTATTATTATTATTATTATTAACGTTATAATAATAATAATAAAGTATTAATGTGTATTCAAATATAATATAATATAATATAATATAATATAAAATAATCTCTTATTCTGTTTGTAAATTGCTAGTTTGCATTTTCATTTCAAAGATAATGACTAAATGGCTTTGTATAATTATAATAATAATAATAATAATAATAATGTCAAGTGCATTGCATTGTGGTCTAGATTCTGTTTTGCACATGTATTGCAGTGTTTCAGCAGTAACTGTAGCAGGAGAGCGTGTGCATTAGTGTGACGTCGAGGAGAGGAGAGCACACACACCACCCGCCACTTCTTCCCCTCCAGCTCCAGCACTGGGGAATGTCTCCGCTCCTGACTCCTGGCCGGAGACTCCCGGTGGATCCTCTCTCCCGGACAGCGCAGGCTGGCGTTCTTATGCGTCTTCTGCTCGTCAGACACATGCTTTAAACCTGGAGGAAGAACACACACACACACCACCTGACGTGAGGTTTGCTGGCGGGACAGTGTGTCTGCAGACGGGTGGAGGTCTCCGGCCCACCTTTAGTGATGTCCTGGCCCTGGTTGAGCTGTGCGAACAGAGCCGAGTGTTGAGCTGTGCTGTCGCTGGCTTTATTACCCATGAACACTGGAGGAGGAGGAGGAGGAGGAGGAGGAGGACCGTCAGACGGAGCGTTGAACTGTGAGGAAGGGGCTACAGGACCCTGTTGAGAACATCAGAGTTAGTCCCCTATATATACAGTATATATACACTTTATTAATATACTGTTTAACAACATGGTTGAATATCTTATGAAGGTACAGCAACTAAACTGTAACTGCGTGTGTTGGTAAGTTCCTTGCAATGGCCATTTTACTCCAGAAGGCGGAGTATGAGGCAACGGATTGAGTCTGTAGTGTTGCTGGTCTGAATGAATGGTTATATATATATATATACATATATATATATATATATATATTTATTTTTACAAACACACAAATATATTTCCATTAGCATTGATGTCATACAGTAATAAAGATATATATATGTCTTGTGTGTGTTAGTATATACAGTACCAGTCAAAAGTTTGGAAACAGTACTATTTTTAATGTTTTTGAAAGAAGTCTCTTATGCTCATCAAGCCTGCAGTTATAAAAAAAAAAAAAACAGTAATATTATGAAATATTATTACAATTTAAAATAATGGTTCTCTTTTTTAATATACTTTAAAATGTAATTTATTTTTGTGATGCAAAGCTGAATTTTCATCAGCAAGTACTCCAGTCTTTGGTGTCTTATGATCCTTCAGAAATCATTCTAATATGCTGATTTATGATCAATGTTGGAAACAGTTGTGCTGCTTAATATTTTAAGATACTTTTTTCAGGATTATTTGATGAATAAAAAATTAAAAAGAACTGTATTTATTTACAATAGAAATCTTTTGTAACAATATACACTACCGTTCAAAAGTTTGGGAACAATAACTATTTTTTTTTAAAGAAATTAGTACTTTAATTCAACAAGGATGCGTTAAATCGATAAAAGGTGATGGTAACGATTTATATTGTTAGAAATGTTTTTATTTTGAATAAATGCTGTTTTTATGAATAAATGCTGTTAACGTTTTACTCATCAATGAATCCTGAAAAAAGTATTCCAAAAAAATATATTAAACAGCACAACTGTTTCCATCACTGATAATAACTGAGTATCAAATCATCATATTAGAATGATTTCTGAAGGATCATAAGACACCAAAGACTGGAGTACTTGCTGATGAAAATTCAGCTTTGCATCACAAAAATAAATTACATTTTAAAGTATATTAAAAAAGAGAACCAAAAATTTTAATTGTAATAATATTTCATAATATTACTGTTTTTTTGTGTGTTTTTTTTAACTGCAGGATTGATAAGAGACTTCTTTCAAAAACATAAAAAATAGTAATGTTTCCAAACTTTTGACTGGTACTGTATATATTTTTATTCTAAAAAACAAGGCAAAGAAATGTTGCAGTCCTCCATAAAAAAAAAAAATATATATATATATACACATACACACATACATATATATATATATATTATATAATATACCTTTTTTGGTATTATTTTGGTATATAAAAAAAGTATATAAATGCACAAATATTTATATATAAATATTTGTGCATTTATATACATTTTTCTCCATAAACATGTCATATGGATAAACTTGTCAATGTTTTAATGCGTTCAATTGCATGAAACTTGTTTGATATACAAATTTGAACATAAATGTGTATGAACATCTCGACTAAATTGTATTAAAAGAAGAATTTCTTTTAAAATTAAAGAAAAGAAGAAACAAATAATAATGAACGAGCAGGTGTGTGTGCAAACCTCTGACTGCTACTCTCTCTATGCATATTATAAATATTAAATATCACAATAAATATCAGTCAAAAATATGCTGTAAGATGTCTCTGGCTAACTGAATCCTGAGTGTTTCCATGATGGTCCTGATTTTCATATCAGTCCATGTGTTTCTGACACAACTGGGATAATCTTATTTAACAAAAAAGGACAATTAGCGCGGGCCGTGTATGTGTTGTGTGACCCTGACGACACACTTACGCCTGTTCCACATCGTCAGCACAGCTGCCATTGACAGTTGCACACGGTTAAGCCACTTAAACAACTGTTGCACACTCATCTTTTGCTGTCTTGTGCAAACACACACACTTATAATCCCAATACTTGTGCTGATGTTCGGCATAGGTTGGGCAGCTCGACCTCTGACCCCAAAGGTCAATGCCTTGTGAAGAGGTGGAAAGGCAAAGGTACTTAAACAAACTGTTAGAGGAAGTGGAAAAGCGTGATGCAGGAGTTTGATGTGTGAGGATATTTACTGAAGTCAAAGGAGAGGTATGATGTGGAGTACATGAGAAGAGAGGTTGAGTTACGAGGAGTGTGTGTGAGAGCAGGTGTGTAAGCCAGACACACACTAGGCTTTTGTTGGGGGCATTTCTATGGTAAACCCCCCATGCAAAAAGACCCAGATGACCACCTGTCCGCAGCACACAGTCCTTCACACACACACACACACACACAGAGCGGGAGGGACAGCTGACATACACACAGTCAGTGACGGCTCTCAGGTTTCTGTCTGACACACACACTATTTCAGACAAGTTTTGACATCCCCAAAAGTTCCAGAACTACTTAATATAACTGTGTACGCTATAATGTTTTTTAAATAAGATTATTAGAGTACGGTGATACCGATATATCATGCATCCCTGGACCACGTCACCAGTCTCGAGTCGCACGGGTATATCTGTGGCAATAGCCAACAATACATTGTACGGGTCAAAATGATAGATTTTTCTTTTATGCCAAAAATCATTAGGATAAAGATCATGTTCCATGAAGATATTTTGTAAATTTCCTACCGTAAACATATAAAACATTTATTTTTGTGAGTGAATCGTGAACATAAATGGACAACTTTAAAGACGCACCCTCAGATTCCAGATTTTCAAATAGTTGTATCTCGGCCAAATATTATCATATCCTAACAAACCACACTGCAAAAAAATGCTTTTCTTACTTGGTATTTTTGTCTGGTTTCCAGTCCAAATATCTAAAAATGATTAAGATAAGAATAGATAAGTAAAATTAGATAAGATATTATATCTTGTTTTCCGGGGGAATTAATCAAGATTAAGTGAGTCTTTGCTTAAAACAAGCAAAATTATCTGTCCATAGGGTCAGAAAAATAATCTTAATATTCAAACAGAAACAAGATTATATTTCTTACCCCATGGACAGATCATTTTGCGTGTTCTAAGCAAAAACTCACTTAATTTTGATTTATTTAAAAAAATTTTTTTTACTACTTTAGTAAATGCATCTTGATTAAAATTTTTTGTTGATATTTGGACTGGAAACAAGACAAAAATTGCATACATCAATGGAAAGCTTGTGACTGGTTTTGTGGTCCAGGGTCACATATCGGTTAATATCGATTGGTACTTCCAGAACACAAAGAAGCTGCGGTCTCACTCACAGTCTTGCTCCACACGAGGCCAGTGGTGTGATGCTCCTTGATGTAGGACTGGAGCTCAGTCCAGATGCTCAGATAGGAACGCACCCACTCCACATGACGGCCGTCGCTGGGGTCGACACAAGAAACATCAAATCAATAAAGCATTTTTTTATATCAAAACAAATATTTGTGTGAGGGAAATTTACTATGCGTGCTCCTCGAAGAACCACCTTGTAAGAGTAATTTCTCTTTAACATTAGGGATGCATCGATATGAACATTTTACCCGATACCGATAACTCTTTATATTTGAAAACCGATAACCGATATATCGGCCGATAAATCCAAATTTTTCTATAATTTTTTGAGAGCCTGATTACAAAAAACAAAAGTCTCACCATTAAAATCCATGTCCCAAACACACAATTATAATGTTCTCATTATAATTTTATGAAGTCGAAATGACAGATTATTCACTGCACATGTTGCACTTTACTGTATTTTTCATATTTCATCAAATTCAAAACCATCATGTTGAACAGTGCGCATCTGAAGTGTCTCAGCTGAAGGAAATAACCCATTATTTATCGGCTTTAATATATTGGCCAAATTTTCTTATCGGGCCGATAACTATAATATTAAAAATGTAACCGATACCGATACCGATATGGGGGCCGAAATATCGTGCATCCCAATTTAACATATCAAACTGAACTAAACACATACAAAAACAATCCACTAACGTGTCTTTGTAATCTTTCAGGACTCTGTTGGTGTAGAACATCGCGGCGTCGTTCATCTCCTTCACGTACGGCCCTGGTTTCTGACACTGCATGTCAGAGAGAGCGAGAACACAACGGGTCAGAAGATGGTCAAAGGAGCTTATGCACTCATAAAAAGTAAATAATAAGCACAGAATAAAAGATCAGTTTCATGTAAAGCACTAATACTGGCTCTGAACCTCTGCTGTAAACAGATGCAGTAGTTTAAAGCAGAAAATGATGGAGTCCAGATCTGTCTCAGTCCAAATTCACATTGCAGAGATTAGATACAGCCGTCCACGGCATGAAGACATCAGAAGAGTTTACATAATAGAAAATCAGTTTGGTGGTCCTCTCAGAGATGGTTTGTGTGAGGTCACAATCAAAGAAAATATGCCTAATGTGATATTGTTTGAAGTTTATTTGATGGGCTTTTATCTCTAGTATCAAGCCATGCCTGAATCTGAATGCGCAGAGACTCAAAAGTCAAACCAGGTATTTTCTGGATCAGTTATAAAAGTTTGCATGGCTTTAGACTGGGACTAAATGCTTGCATTTTGAGACATTTTTTCCTATCAGTGTGAAAAAGTGAAACAAAACAGCGCTACTCGAACGCATTTACTTGCTGACCGCGAGTGTGAGATCCAGTGAAAAGCGCTCGAGTTTTCCTTTAAAAACCACAAATGTCTCTGTGGATTAAACTAGTTTAAATCCAGATAAAACAGCGCTGACATTCTCACTGGAGTGGAAAACAGGACACAAAGATCCAGTTTGAAGGATTTTCAATCCACAAATCACCAACATTAACCATGAATTTACTGTAGTAACACTAAGGGCCCTATCTTGCACCCTTGCAATTGACTTTGTACACTGACGCATGTATCATTCCTATATTGCACCCGCGCACAGCGGACTTTTCCCTCCACAGACGCACGCCGGTAAATTGGGGAATGAACTTGCGCTCCCCAGGGCGGTTTAGCGAAAAGAGGAGGCGTGTTCCGGCGCAAACGTTCCCTGGTGCTATTTTGCAGTTTCAGAAAACAATTCCGCCACTGACCAGGAAAAACCTAGTCTCAGTGGCGCGTTGCGCATGATATTCATATGCTATTTTAAGGGCGCATGCTTGGCCATAAAAGTTGCATCTACACACAGACGCAGCAGTTCTCATTTTTGCAAATCATACATTATTACAAGGAAAAATATTCCACACGAGGGAAATCGTGGTGTCCATGAATAGCCATAAATCTAACTTACACAAATAGGCATAAATCTAGCTTACACATTTACCCAAATTATTATACGCCTGTTTAAAGGTGAACTAAGTAACTTTTTTTACCTTAACTGAACAGCTTCGGAGTCATTGGAATGGTTATATTACTTATTTCGGGTTGAATGGTGGTCGTTTCGCACCCCCCTGCTGCCCGTGAGCGGAAAATACGCACTTGCAACTTTGGGGCGGCGGGCCACCGGCCGCCGCGTCAGGAAGTCTCGCGTGATATCAGGTCTCGCGATGTAAACAATTGCTTTACGCCAAAAGAAATCTGCTAAAATGCTGTCATTATTGCGCTCCCTCACGCTGTTCGAACCCGAATGAAGAAGACGTTTTAAAGAATATCCCATCTGCTTTGATGTCGTTGATCTACTAGCCTCTGGTGTCTGAGAATCACCAACGAGTTTTTACAACAGTGTTGTCAAATATCTATTCCGAAGCTGTGGGGGGAGCTCTAGAGAGAAACCTGCGAGCAAAAAGCGAGAATACAGCGAAGAAATCCCGAAGCTACTGAGTGCTGCTTTAACCGAAGCTAATTTTGGTGTGTTTCTCCATCCCCAATGTCACTTCTCTGTGTTTTACGGCCCTGACGAGAACGTCGGTCTCCTCGGCTGTGAACCGCTCCTGGTGTGCGCCTGGCAAATACGCCGTTATAATAGCAACCGCCATGGAACAAGCACGCCTGCTCTTAAAGGGAATGTGAGATGTCGCTCTGATTGGTTTATTTCACGGTACGCCCAAACCACACCTATGAGTAATGAAGCTACTTCAGACCAACCCATTTTAGATTAGCGTCGGGCGCAAGAGTAATTTATCCCGCCGGTATAATAGCAACAGCGCCCGAGACCCGCCCACAAAGTTACTTGCGTTTCGCGCTTGAACTGTAAAAGTGGTATTATGGCAGAAATGTGGGATATTCATATCGCATTTTATTATATTATTAATGTTGATGTATTAACTGTATTAAAGGAGTAAAGTAATATAATTAGAGTATTTTTTGTTATTAAGCTATAGTAGTTTTTGTGCATTTGTATGTTTATGCTACTGTTTTTCATAACAAATACCACAGAATCCACAAGGTTACGGTAATGAGGTACCACACATGATTTTACCAGTAGTTATGATCTACAAATGCATGATATCATGGAAGACCGATGGTTACTTTTAAAGGGGTGGTTGATTATGATTTCACTTTTCTACCTTTAGTTAGTGTGTAATGTTGCTGTTTGAGCATAAACAACATCTGCAAAGTTACGACACTCAGTTCAATGCAAAGGGAGATATTTTATTTTACAGAAAATATAGTTGCTATGGTAGATGTAAACCAAATAGCAAAGCTTTGCCTCCGCTAGCCTGCTAACTAACATTACAGTATTGATGTAGTGTTTACTGTAGCTTTTGTAAGACTCTTTTTTGTAAGTTTACACATTTTTTCACCACCACCCAATTTTTGTGATTGATTACTGTTTGTATTTCTATAGTTTTCCGACAAATATGATTAAATGGATAAAATCATATCTATTAGAAAATATAAAATAAATAAAAACATACCACTCTGAAACGTCCTGTGAAATCAGTGCTTGAAATGCGTTCAGCACAATTCTCTTGTTCGGTAACATTGTCAGGGTCTGAATCGGGATCAAAATGGTTTGAAATTGACGCCATTGTTAATATTTACATCTGAGTAGAGCTCGCGGTTATGAAGGGGCGGGACATTTCCCGAACATGTGCTAAAGAGATGCCAATCACAACACACTGGGCCAGCTAACCAATCACAGCACATTTCATATTTCGGAAGGAGGGGCTTCATCGAAAACGATGCGTTTAACCAGACTGGGCAGAGATGAGCTGTAATAATGTAAAATATGTGAAAATTAATGTGTTTTTTGAACAATCAAGCATGAAAATATTCTAGTACACCCCAAAAACAAAATCAAAACTTTGTAAAAGGGCATAATAGGACCCCTTTAATAAGAGTGGAGTCCTAACCCAGTCAGCCTTTTTTTTATGAGGTTGTTAATTTTTACAGATGTTACTGTTTTTGCTAAAGATGATAAATTTACTTCCGCATTCCAACTCAAGTTTAAACTACTGCTACTGTCAACTCAGGTTACCATCATATGTTCATTTCTAAGAGACAAACCGTAACATTATTAAAGGGGTGGTATAATGCCCTTTTCACAAGATGTAAAATCAGTCTCTGATGTCCCCAGTGTGTGTATGTGAAGTTTTAGCTCAAAATACCCCACAGATATTTTTATATAGCATTTTTGAGGGTGAGCAAAAACGCACCGTTTTTGTGTCTGTCCCTTTAAATGCAAATGAGCTGCTGCTCCCAGCACAGAGGGCGGAGCTTCAAGAGCTCGTGTCATTTTACCTCACACACACATGCACTGGAAATTTCAAAAACTTTCAGCCTTTTATGCTCAAACCGGAGTCAGACAATGATGGAGAGACTCAAGAAGAAGTGACAACATGTAGAAGCAACAGGACATTTCTGAATGGTTAGTTGATGAATTTATGTAGCTGATGTGGAGTTATCTTCTATTCATTGATTAGCATATTCTGTCTTGATAATCTATGAATCGTGTTCTGGGGGCGGGGTTTATGTAAATTTTAGGGTTTGTGATGTCACTAACCCAGGAGGAAGCTCGTGTAGTCTCTACCAGCCGTTTGTTGTAGTCCTTAAAAAGCGATTTCTTTAAAAGCAAAAATCTCCCTTTGCTTTGAACTTTGAGCGTCGTAACTTTGCAGATGTTGTTTATGCTCAAACAGCAACATTACACACTAACTAAAGTTAGAAAAGTCAAATCACAATCAACCACCCCTTTAACATCCTCCTGGCACCTCGGTGCTACCAGATCAGGTTGTAGAACTTGTTGCATATGATATATGAATATGTTTACATGCAGTGAGTTAGTGAGTGTCCACAGAGAGGGTCTCACCACAGCCACCCAGCCCAGCGCGGGGATGCTCTCGCTCACGGCTGAGAGGTGGTTGAACAGGTCACTGCCGCGGTTCTTCTCCCGGAAGCTCTGGACCTCGTGGATCTGGTCGGAGAGAGGTCTGAGGAGGTCGGTCAGCTCCGTCTGAGGAAAAGCCATCAATCAAAGGTTAAGATTCATTTGTGGAACATCAGACCAGGGATATAATACTCTAAAACTGAAACAAAAATATAAAAACAAGTTACTTGAAATAAAAAAAACAGAGCTGCACGATTAATCGTTAAAAGATCGTGATCTCAATTCGAAAACCCATGCGGATCTTATTCACAAATGACAACGATTCATCCTTTGACAAGTACAATCACAGCGAACATTCAAATCTGACCCAGAGAGGAATGAAACGGCTTCACAAAGTCTTTTTAACCACCCAGTATTGTTATTTCTGTCTTACAGTAATTCAGATTTTCACAGAAGTACTGGGATAATAGTTTATAGTTTGGATATAAACACTGATGTCTGCGTTAGTGATCAAAATAGAGCAAATCACCTTTTGAAAGTAACTTCAGCTTCAAAGCTTCAAATAAAGATTGAATCATTACATCGTTACACCAGTAGGTGGCGACATGTGAATTTAAAAAAATGTATTTGTTACTGAATCATTCATTCACCAGATTCGCTTAAAAAATGCTAATTCATCCAGTCATGAATCAAGCGAAGTCTTTATGAGCGAGTCATTGAATCATTCATTCAACAGATTCGCTTAAAAAACGCAGATTCATCCAGTAATGAAACAAGCGAAGTCTTTATGAGTGATTCATTGAATCATTTATTCAAACAGATTTTTAAAAAATAATTCATTTTAAATAGACTGCAGCATCAGAACCTCTAGTAAATGACGTTGTATGTTCAGCCTCGTGGGAAATCGTGATCTCAGTTTGAAACAAAAAAAATTTGTCCAGAATCGTGTAGCTCTAAAAAAGGGAAATAAAATTTAATAACAACTATATAAAACATTTTTTTTTAAATCAGAAACTATTAAAAATGGCGAAAAAATAACTAAATTACAAAAATGTTACATGAAAACTAAACATAAAAATAAAAACTGATACAAAATATGAATAAAATCTATAGCATCTCGTTTTCATCCACCTATTTTTATGCAAATTGAATGGAAACGGCAAGATGCGCATAAATTCTAAAAATGTGCATAAAAAACGTATGCGCTCCATTGAGGCGGATCCAATTTTTACCCAATATAAATACAAGTACCCGACTAGTCAATGCAAGTCCTACGTTGCGTCCAAAATCACATGTTCTATACAGTATGAATGTAATCTGGACGCACTACATCCGCCATGTTGTCATTATCATGTGACCTACAGTTGCTTCACTGTCATTCACAAATCCTCTCCTGTGGCCTCATGGGATATTATAAACACACCCTCATAAACACACTTCAGAATCCCACCGGAAGTAGTAGATCATCCGGGTATCTTTTATGAGTACTGTGTGAATTCAGAATTACTTCTTTTGTCACATATACTGTTTTTCACCTACTATACAGTATGTGATTTTAGATGCAGCCCATAGATGTTAATATTCCACAGTACTCACACTGTCACCTTAAAATAAAGTGTAAACAATGAGATTTTAAACGTGTCCATTAAATGCGTATCTGCTAAAAGTGTCCGCATTAAGGGCAGATGATCGCTAAAGCTACACAACTCCGGTTTTGATGTCATTGACCCCTGAGAGCAAAGCACAGGGCAAAGCACGGAGCCGGAGTCACCCAAGCGGACTTTTAATAGTGGGACCGTTTTTTCCAATGAAAGCTTCACCTCCTCCCACTCGGCATTCCTGCCCGTAATGATGGGATCCCCTCGCCTTGTAAGGCCCGGTCCCGTAGCGATGTTTACAGTTTACCTCTCAACAAGGAGGAGAGGGAACACACTGTTTCCTTTGTTAAATGAACGTTTTTGTATTTACGCTTGTGTTCCAGCAGTTGCCATGTCCACCCTTTCATAAGAGCTCGGTGGGAGAATGAGTCTCCGGACTAAAAATACCACTTCTTGTTTTTAGTTGAACTTACATTCATGTGCAATTCAGTAGCATGCAATAACGGCTGACCTCACTTCAACCTCATCAAATAAGCGAGAGACAGTGTTTGCTGGCACATTGTGTGTTTATTCATCTACATTTACTGTTTTGTGGCTGAATGTGACTCAGCATTGATCTGTGGTGTTTGTGTGACACAAAGAGTTTGTGTGACACAAAGTGATTAAGTCAAAAACCCTATTTACATAAATTCCTCCCATAACAACATGCGCATGATTTTGATTTCTGTGAACAAGGGAGTCTCTTTCATCCATTCTCTGACATTACGGCCCTTGTTAGGACAGTGTCCGAGAGCGAGTACCTTACAGCATCGTCCTGAACTTCCCTTCCCATCATGCTCAGCCACAGAGCGACAGAAATAGCCTATCTCTGAGCTATGAATGGAGCCAGACCCGAGCTAAGAGCTTTCTCATCAGATTATGAATCGCACCGCGAGAAAGACAGATTGCATTCAAAGTGTGCACTTAGCCTGAACTATTTTTGCATTTTAATTATAAATATTGTATTATTTTTTTATTATCATTATGACCACATCATATAAAATTGTAATTTAATTTAAATAAATAAATAATTGTCATTTATATAAAATATTTATTTATTTAAAATAAAGCGCTAAATAAATGTAACAAATTATTATTAAAATAATTTAGCTCTAGATATTGTGTGATACATTGTATGAACTCTGGAAGGTATAATTATTTTAAAAGTTTAAAAATAACCAAGAATTAAGATATGGAGAAAGTAAAATCATTATAAATCAAATAAAATCATTTTAATTTAATAAAATAATAATAATAATAATAATAATAATAATAATAATAATAAAAAGTATAAACTATTTTATAAATATCTGGACACATATTAGTTGTATGAACAAAAATAAATAAATATATATATATATATTAAAAATAAATGTATTTATTTAAATAATATATTATAAAACTGCAATTTAATTTCAATAAAATAATTATTAAAATAAAATAATTGTAATTTAATCAAATAAGTGTATTTAAATAGAATATAATAATTGTAATTTAAAATAATAAAAATAATAATTTATTTTATTTATTTATATAAATAAAAAAATAAAATTAAAATAAAACAATAAATAAATAAATATATTATTATAAATAACTGGACACATCATATACTCTGGAAGGTATAATTCACGTAATAGGTTCACGATGATCAACAATTAGGATATGTATAAATATCCTCTGAACAGACAGTATTATGTCGAGAACGAACATCTCGGTCATGAAGTCACAGAGCGACTCAATTACAAGAGGAATCAGAGAGAAACAGCTGCGGTCTACAGGCCACACAAACACTCCTCGTCCAGTGACAGGCCCGTCACGTGACCCGGGACACACACACACACACACACACCGGCTCAAATATAGAACATGCCCATAAAAAGCCACAGAATGCAAGCTCAGTCCTGCACACACACACACACACACACACACACACACACACACACACACACACACACACATACAGCGGGAGAGAAAAGCCAGAGGTTTAGGGCAACTGTCCAGCATCCCTCCTGGGAGCTTCACACACTTCACACTACTGATGGAGAGGAACAACGGCTAAACATAGTGTGTGTGAGTGAGAGAGAATATTTGTAGGGTATATTTATATATGCATGAACCAACAAAAAAAATTGTATTTCAGAATTATTGCGAAAGCTGAGCTGGTGTGTGTGCATGTGTGCGCGTGTGTGTGTGTGTGTGTGTGTGTGTGTGTGTGTGTGTGTGTGTGTGTGTGTGTGTGTGTGTGTGTGTGTAAACCTACTTAACTATATTTTGGGGACAAGAAGTGACCAAAATCTCCAAAAACCTCCTTTAGGGACGTCCTCGTTTGTAAATCTGGTATAAAAAAACAAAGTAATTAAAAATGTACAAATGCAGAAAGTTTTATGTGATGGGTAGGGGTCGGGTTAGTGTGTGTGTGTGTGTGTGTGTGTGTGTGTGTGTGTGTGTGTGTGTGTGTGTGTGTGTGTGTGTGTGTGTGTGTGTGTGTGTGTGTGTGTGTGTGTGTGTGTGTGTGTGTGTGTGTGTGTATTACAGTACTACAGAGATAGCCAGTCTTTTCTTAGCATATTCAGGTTGAGTGTTTTTCCATTCAGATTTGTGGGAATCCATTCGGAGAAATCCCCAATTGCATAGTTTGCATTGAAAGTTCTTACTTACAAATACATTTTAATGTCAGCCATTTTTCGTCGACCTGATGAATATAATAACGAGCAAATGTAATAAAATATTTATCAACATCAAATGAGAAACACCTTATCAGATCAACTTCTACAATACTAATTTATATTTGAAAATAATCTTGTAATTCTTTCCAAATAAATGTCACCATATGGACATCCCCAAAATAAATGACTAATGTATAGTTTTAGTGGCATTGCTACAAAAAACACAGATTTTTTTGACATTACTTGGAAAATCTTACATGAAACCTTATTAGTAATGCAAAACTTGTGAGGCTTCCTCCAAACTTCACTCCAATCAAACAAGCTTTTTAAACCTTTAACAATAAAACACATCTTTTGTTTGGAGGAGGGAATGCAAAAAAGATATTATTACAACCAGAAAAAATCCTTTCCATGCAACTTAATACAGGAATAGCTCAAAATTAAATCAAATTGCATGTCATAATATCATTAAATATTGGTTAGATTTTTAGTGCCACTTTTAGTGAACGTTGTGAAAGTCTGACTGAAAAGAAATATCAAACCTCTTCTCAACAAGTCACATGGTTTTAGGTATCATTCATGTCTGTTGCACAAACGGTGCAAGACAAACCTCTTATCTCATCTGGACAATAACTTTATCCTAGAGCTGCTGTAAAGCCAAAACAATCTCTCTAACTTTAATTTCCCATTATCACTGTAAAGCTGCTTTAAAGGTGCTGTATGTAACTTTTTTTATAAAATGAATCCTTTTTTTATTGCCCGTCTGTGAAGGGGTTGTAATCACACATTACAATGATCCACTTTTCGTGTTTTGCTATTACCTCTGAAGGCCAGTATTCCTATTTTTATGTGAAGTCTCCGGGTCGGATTTTCTGCGAAATCCACCGGATGTGACGTGCATGCGCGCTCCCGAGCCTCTCCGTTTTATATATACAGTCTATTGCGACGGCACTGCAGCTAACGACATGGAGTCTGATAACACCAAAAAACGACCTGCCTCCAGCACAACACAGACTCCAACACAAACTCAAAAAAAAAAAAAAAAAAAAAAAATGTATCTGCTGAAGCTCGTCAGGCCAAACGTCAATCGGATCGACTCAGGACGAAAACACGGATCAACATTGGCAGAGCGTTTGAATTATGGAGAGACCTCCGCTTTGTTTTAGGTATAAAAACAGACCCTAAGTTGGCTTTCATACTTTTGGACAGGTAAGCTAACAATACTTAAAAAAATGTAAAATATATTGTGATTTTGTGCTTTAGTTGGCTCAAGTTAGACATCATTAGTTCGCCAGCTAACGCCGACCATTTGCTAACGTTATCTGATGTGCAAGACTACAGTTGTAACTTTATTGCTTTTCACGAGCACGAGCGCTGTTGTTGCAATCTGAAACATCACCGCTAGAGGCCGCTGGATCCTACATACAGCACCTTTAATACAATCTATATTGTTAAAAGCGCTATATAAATGACTTGACTTGACTTTAAAGGGTTAGTTCACCAAAAAATGAAAGTTCTGTCAGTAATTGCTCTCCCTCATGTTGTTCCAACCCCGTAAGACTTTCGTTCATCTTCAGAACACAAATTAAGATATTTTTGATTAAATCTGAGAGCTGTCTCACTCCTCCATAGGCTTCTCTGTAATTATGTTGAATCTATGTTATTATGTTAATACTTTTTGTGCGCAAAAAAACCCCAAAATAACGACTTTATTCAACTATTGATGTTCTTCTGTGTTTCTCTGAGTGAGTTCACGTAGTGAAACAGCGCAGCGCTTCTGGGTTGTACGTCAGAACGGAGGCTCCCTATTGGCCAGCATCACACACATGACCAGCGTCGGCCAATAGTGAGCCTACGTTCTGATGTACAACCCAGAAGCGCTGCGCTGTTACACTACGTGAACTCACTCGAGAAACACAGAAGAATATCAATAGTTGAATAAAGTCGTTATTTTTGTGTACAAAAAGTATTCTCGTCGCTTGATAAACTTAAGGTTGAGCCGCTGTAGTCACTTGGACTATTTTAACGATGTCTTTACTAACTTTTCTGGGCCGGCAAGTTTCGATCCCATAGAAGCCTATGGAGGAGTGAGCCAGCTCTCAGATTTAATCAAAAATATCTTATTTTGTGTTCTGAAGATGAACGAAAGTCTTACGGGGTTGGAACAACATGAGGGTGAGTGAATACTGACATAATTTTTGGGTGAACTAACCCTTTAAGGCCATTAGTCCACTGCATACTGTAAATAGTTAATCTGTGGTGATCTGTTTAAAAAATCAAAACCTTCCAAAACTCTTTAAAGTCCGGTTGACTCTTCCTCTATCACCGGTGTTTATTAGCCAGTGATTCTCGTCCAATAGCCGGAGATCTTCCTGGTGTTTTGGGAAAACGTGGACCGAAGTCTGATGGCATGACATCACGCGGCCCCTGCTCTTCCCCCGGACGGAGTGTGTGTGTGTGACTGACCGGGAATGTGTCGCATTGGCATTTTTTAAAACAGGAGAGGTAATCCCTATGTGAACAGAAGCCGATGTCGCATGGCTGACCACATCGCTCGGAAGAGCACGGAGGAATAGAGGAAGAGTTCGGGATCGTGGCAGAGCGCCACTGAGTTTATAATCACCCTTAACGCGGTGGATCACACAAACACTTTAAATCCTGTCATTATTTACTCTGTAAGTAGTCAACACAATTCAAGTCCTCTGATGCACACCATTGCTAAGTGTGATGGTACGACCAAAATTTAGGTTATTATTTTTGGTAACACTTTATTTTACAGTGTCCTTGTTACAGTTACATGTACTTACTGTAGTAATAACAGTAAATTATGCATAATTACATGTAACTAACCCTCAACCTAATCCTAACCCTATAGTAAGTACATGTAGTTGCTTAATATTACTCAGTACTGTAACAATGACTCCTTAAAATAAAGTGTAACTATTTAGGTTATCTTTTTCCAAGTTAATAAGAGTTTTTGGCTACACTTTATTTTAAGGTGTCATTGTTACAGTACTGAGTAATATTAAGCAACTACATGTACTTACTATAGGGTTAGGGTAGGATTAGGGTTTGGTTGGTTACTGTTATTACTATGGTAAGTACATGTAACAAGAACAGTTTTTTTCCTAACCAGACACACGACGATTCTGTTCCTGCAGCGTTGAGGCCTGAACAACAACATACAAAGTATGACAATGATAATCTCAGGCACTGATTATGAGCTTTATTTAGTGTTTACAGCGTCTAATGTGAGTTTGAATATCATTTTGCGTGACCTTTATATATACTGAAAGCGACATGGATAATTCACCTTAATAAATTAAAGGAAACAAGAACGTTCCGACTGTGAACAAACAAGTGTGTTCTATGATGGAGATCGTTTCAGTCACTCAGTATGTTAATGGTTAAATGGTGTAATATTTAAGAATTTGATTATGTATTTATCCAGTTGTTTGCGAGTGCAGTGCACTTGCAGAGACTCCGCCCACAGGCTCTTCTGATTGGCTGTGAGTGCAGTGCGCTTGCAGAGACTCCGCCCACAGGCTCTTCTGATTGACTGTGAGTGCAGTGTGCTTGCAGAGACTCCGCCCACAAGCTCTTCTGATTGGCTGTGAGTGCAGTGCGCTTGCAGAGACTCCGCCCACAGGCTTTTCTGATTGGCTGTGAGTGCAGTGCGCTTGCAGAGAGACTCCGCCCACAGGCTCTTCTGATTGGCTGTGAGTGCAGTGCGCTTGCAGAGACTCCGCCCACAGGCTCTTCTGATTGGCTGTGAGTGCAGTGCGCTTGCAGAGACTCCGCCCACATGCTCTTCTGATTGGCTGTGAGTGCAGTGCGCTTGCAGAGAGACCCTGCCCACAGGCTCTTCTGATTGGCTGTGAGTGCAGTGCGCTTGCAGAGACTCCGCCCACATGCTCTTCTGATTGGCTGTGAGTGCAGTGCGCTTGCAGAGAGACTCCGCCCACAGGCTCTTCTGATTGGCTGTGAGTGCAGTGCACTTGCAGAGAAACTCCGCCCACATGCTCTTCTGATTGGCTGTGAATGCAGTGCGCTTGCAGAGAGACTCCACCCACAGGCTCTTCTGATTGGCTGTGATTTTGGATTGATTTTATTGCGTCTCATAGTCGCATCACGTCTGGT
>JAJAQA010000013.1:38016763-38044263 GCA_021464565.1 Rutilus rutilus | reverse complement strand
GGGGAAAACACTACCGTTTGGGGTCAGTAAGACTGTTTTTCAAAGAAGATTACTAATTTTATTCAGCAAGGATGCATTAAAGTGACAGTAAAGACATTAGTAATGTTACAAAATGTTCTATTCATCAAAGAATCGTGAACAAAAAAATGCATCAAAGCAGCACAACTGTATTTAATGTTTCTTGAGCATCAGATCATCATATTAGACTGATTTCTGAAGGATCATGTGACACTGAAGACTGGAGTAATGATGCTGAAAATTCAACTTTGATCACAGGATATAAATTACACTTCACTGTATATTCACATAGAATATGGTTATTTTACATTGTAATAATATTTCACAATTTTCTGTTTTTACTGTATTAAACTTTTGAAAGGTAGAGTAGATCTTGGGAACTTTTGAGATTTTTGACAAGGCGATGAAATATAGAGATCAACCGATATTCATCTTTAAGAAAAGTAGATGGTTTTTATATGTTTATTGTCTGATATGCACATTTTTTTTAGTTAATTTTGTATTAATTATTTGTCTTATTTCTGCTATTTGACACAAAAAATGACTAACAAAATACCTGCTGTCAATAATAAGATTTGTTATTATTTTTTATTATTATTATTATTATTATTATTTAAACCAGATATTACAGATATTATATACACACACACACACACTCACAGACACACACACACACACACACACACACACACACACACACACACACTCACACACACACAAAACTTAAAAACAAATAAATATTAGTTAACCTAAATATTAACTAATATAGTTAATATATAAAAAATATCATCACGAAAACCACTATTCTGAAAACACTGAAGAAAAAACCAACCCAAATCTGGAGGAGGCAAAAGCTAATTCTTTATCATATTACATTATATATTTCAGACTATGTGCAGTTTGCCACGGCTAATGCCACTCTGCTCCTGTGAGAATATTTTTCCCATGAAGAAAAACCCCCTAAAGTCAGAGTTCTTCTCTTTAAGATAATCGGTAGAGTCACAGACGATGCCCAGTGGACTCATCAGAATAAACCAGACATGCTTACAACTATTAATATATATTTCAGATTTCAGAACTGCTTTCAAGATCTTTCGAGCAAAGCCCTGTGGTACTTGTGGTCCCTCCGTTGATCATGTGACTGCTGATGATGATGTCACCGTTGGCCACGCCCCCAGTCCCGAACTGTAGTTTACCAGCCACGTATTTACCAGACATGCTTACACCTATTAATATATTAAAATAATTCAGCATTGCTGTACTTGTGGTACCTCCGTTGATCATGTGACTGCTGATGATGTCACCGTTGGCCACGCCCCCTGGCCCGAACTGTAGTTTACCAGCCACCGCCTCCAGACGAACCACTGCTTTCTCCAGACGCTCGACCAGCGCTTCCATAACAGCGTTCCTGCAGAAATACAGTAAATCATGAAGGTAAAAGAGTAGCAAAACTCCAGAGGATGTAGATGTGAATTTGAGAACTTGTACAATAAATATTCGTACTTGTACGCTAAAACGTACACTCACAGCTCCGATGTGAAAACCTGTCAAATAAAAATCTGAATGTTGAGATTTGCACTCATAGTCACAAACCTGTATTCTGAATCTGAAGCTGCAGACAAGTAGTCACAAATGTGTAAAATGCCATTCACAGAAATACAATGACAGACACAAACTCCAAACTGAATGTCAGAATGGGAAAGAAAGGTGATTTAAGCAATTTTGAGCGTGGCATGGTTGTTGGTGCCAGACGGGCCGGTCTGAGTATTTCACAATCTGCTCAGTTACTGGGATTTTCACGCACAACCATTTCTAGGGTTTACAAAGAATGTGTGAAAAGGGAAAAACATCCAGTATGCGGCAGTCCTGAGGGCGAAAATGCCTTGTTGATGCTAGAGGTCAGAGGAGAATGGGCCGACTGATTCAAGCTGATGGAAGAGCAACTTTGACTGAAATAACCACTCGTTACAACCGAGGTATGCAGCAAAGCATTTGTGAAGCCACAACACGCACAACCTTGAGGCGGATGGGCTACAACAGCAGAAGACCCCACTGGGTACCACTCATCTCCACTACAAATAGGAAAAAGAGGCTACAATTTGCACGAGCTCACCAAAATTGGACAGTTGAAGACTGGAAAAATGTTGCCTGGTCTGATGAGTCTCGATTTCTGTTGAGACATTCAGATGGTCGAGTCAGAATTTGGCGTAAACAGAATGAGAACATGGATCCATCATGCCTTGTTACCACTGTGCAGGCTGGTGGTGGTGGTGTAATGGTGTGGGGGATGTTTTCTTGGCACACTTTAGGCCCCTTAGTGCCAATTGGGCATCGTTTAAATGCCACGGCCTACCTGAGCATTGTTTCTGACCATGTCCATCCCTTTATGACCACCATGTACCCATCCTCTGATGGCTACTTCCAGCAGGATAATGCACCATGTCACAAAGCTCGAATCATTTCAAATTGGTTTCTTGAACATGACAATGAGTTCACTGTACTAAAATGGCCCCCACAGTCACCAGATCTCAACCCAATAGAGCATCTTTGGGATGTGGTGGAACGGGAGCTTCGTGCCCTGGATGTGCATCCCACAAATCTCCATCAACTGCAAGATGCTATCCTATCAATATGGGCCAACATTTCTAAAGAATGCTTTCAGCACCTTGTTGAATCAATGCCACGTAGAATTAAGGCAGTTCTGAAGGCGAAAGGGGGTCAAACACAGTATTAGTATGGTGTTCCTAATAATCCTTTAGGTGAGTGTATCACTGATACTGAAGCACTGCTACTTCTGTTCCCTCAGAGTTCGCTCAGAGTTGGAGTAAATCACTCCGCAGAAGTAGCAGTGCTTCGCCTTCTGAGAATATAGTTCCCAGTATGTATACGGTTAGAAGAAGGCTGTGACTCATGTGACCTTGTTATTCGTACACGCTGTGACTAATATACAAATCACAACATGTAAATAGGAAAATGCTGGCGTTATTTTGTCTCTTATTTGGAGCAGTATGCTAGCTGGAGCCGTTTACCTCCAGTCTTTGTGCTAAGCTAGGCTAGCGGTGGCTGCGTCAGACAGAGTTACGTCACGCACGGAGATGAGAAGGGTATGGATTTATCTAACTCTGGGGGATACAGTGAATAAGCTAAAGTCCCAAAAAGTCGGCGTGTTCCTTTAACTCCTCTAACTTCAATTAGATCAATTAAAACGTTTCTTGAACAGCACTTATTGTAGGATGGTTCATGCTCTTAACTCCTCTGGTATTTATGCATCAGTATTTCATTCTTTGTAATGCTTGGGTTATATACTGTATGTATCTATGTATTTATTTATTTATGTATTTATTATTATTATTATTTATTTTTTTGTCTTAGTGTTATAATTGTGGAAGAGCTCAACAAGAAAAATTCCAAACAAACTGTTTGTTATGGCAAAAAATAAATAAATAAATAAAGCAGCGTTACGGCCTGTGAAAGCGCTTTGATTTGTTGGGACTTCGTGACCGGAGTACCAGTCAGTTCAATAAAACACTCCCTGCTCCCTGTAACGGTCAAACGACAGCACGTATCCCACAGAAACATGACAACAATAATTATGAGGGAAGATTTATTAACTTTCTTGGAGGTCTCGTGCAAAAATGTTGCAAGAATGAGCCTGGAGTTGGCAATGTGAAGAACATTTCTGTATTACTTAAAGTCACCATGAAATCAAATCAATATTGCAGTATTTATTCTTAATTATTTATCCATGATGCACATCATTATTTTTATAAATTCATAATCTTGAATCAGAATAACTTCCCCTTCCTCTTCTCTGATGATGAGGGCGGAGCAACCTGTCACTCACATGAGATCAGCCAATAGCAAACCACAACCATCCAATCAATTCCCTACAGACAAAATCAAGCCCCGCCCCTTACATTTGATCTTGTTCCAGAAGCGTTTCACTCAGATATACGTCACAATAGAGAAGAAAAGACTAGTGCAACTTCCATTTCATGCTGACTTTTAAGTAATATAATTCATATTACTTAAAATAGTCATTGTTATCAATAGAGGGTTTCGCTCCGGGTAGTTATATAGGAACTGTCCTATAGTATTAGTATTACATTAGTATTAATATAAAATAAGAGTTTTAGATACTATTTCAGGAAATCTAGCACACACACACACACTGAAGGCGTGGCGGGTTCACTGGCAGCTCTCCACACGACCACACCTCAATGCTCATCTGCTAACAGGAACACAGCAGTCGATGGGTTACGACAGTGTCAAGAGGAGGCCAAATGAGCAGTTCACCAAGTATTTCATTACATAACATCATCACCATATTAAAACCTTTCCAAAAGATCTCAGAATACAGTACAAAACATAAAATAATGTTTATATCTTGAGATGTGTCAATAAATGACCTCATCTGAGCTGCTGATTAGCACATACTGACTCTGTTCTGTCTGTGACATTTTTTTGCTAGTCATTCTGGAGCATGTTGTGAAAATTTGTTTTTCCTTAAAAAGTCCTTAATCCACTTAATTTTAATTTCTGATCTTTAAAGTGCTTAAAATGTTATATATATATATATATATATATATATAAAATGTAACACTTTTTAAGTAAGGAATTTAAGGAAAATTAAATGCATTTTTAAAAATTTAATTTAAGGAAAAAATGTAAGGAATTTAAGGAAAATTTAAGGAATAAGGAAAAGATTATATATATATATATATATATATATATATATATATATATATATATATATATATATGCCAAATCATTTTGTCTGATACATTTTGTTTAGTGTTTTTTTTTTTCACATTTTCTTTTAATATTTAAAAAATATAAAATAATTTCCTCATATTTTGATGGCTTAATTCGAATTTGTAGTATATATATATATATTTTTTTTTTATGAACCTACAAATTCGAATTAAGCCATCAAAATATGAGGAAATTATTGTATATTTTTTAAATATTAAAAGAAAATGTAAAAAAAAAAAAAAAAAAAAAAAAAAAAACTAAACAAAATGTATCAGACAAAATGATTTGGCACAATTTGGTTTGAAAATATTCTCAGTTTTATTGCATTATCACATATAAAACCAATCGGCTCCAAGCACAACTATGCAATATGCACTGGACCTGGTTTCCACCACTGAATACAAAACAAAAAGGTAATTGCAAAAAAAATCTCAAAATTCCAAGTTTATGTCTTGCAATTCTGAGGAAAAGAAAAGTCTATCACTATACTTCTACGCTCAATACTATTCTTTCTGATTTATTGAAGAATGCATTATGAATGCGTTTTAAAAAAGCGAATGAGAATCTATAACGTGGACTATGTTACGTGCTTTTACGTGCAAATATTGGAACAGTAATTCAGATTCAGTTTAGAAAGTATTAATAAAAAGAGGTAAGTGGAAAGGAAAGACTGATACAATGTAAATCAAACACAAAAGATCAGAATCCTGCAAACAACCTGAGCACCGTCACACAATCCTACAACAGCAGCACTGAAGATTCATTCACCTGAACATCACAGCAACAAAAGAGCCGTATTTGCTGCATTTAACATGTAGCCACTAAAAGAGCCACTCTCTCTCTCTCTCTCTCTCTCTCTGACACCCGTCAGCAGTAATTAATAGTGACCCGGTGTGGAAATGCTCACGTCATCTTGTTATCTCTCTAGAGAATTCTCTAGGCCCTGCCAAATGCCTGACCTGGGCCTCAGAGAGGCAGAATAAGCCTGAGCGTGTGACGACGAGAGACACACAGCATCAAACCTCCAGCTGAAGCAGAGGTGATATAATCCTGTCGTCTTTACAGACTGGCAGCTGTGGATGCCAGAATCATTCTGTTAAAAAATACAGTAAAATGTAAACAGAACAAACTTTTACAATTTAAAACCGTAGTTCATAAACCGGTAAATCCAGCAGCCCTTTTCTGCTGAGCTAGCAAGGTCACGCATTTACTGATGACAACCATCACAATAACAAAGATGGAAAAGAGAAAGACACTATGACACTAAAATAATGCAATAAACATTCATTTAACTACATAAGATGTATATAAGATATAAAAACATAAGACATAAAACCCTAATGTATGTAATTAATAACAAAAAACTAAGAAGAAACATACAGTAGTTGCGTCTGGAGGGGATGTTTGTTTTTAATGACACTACAAGTTCGATTAAACCATCAAAATATGAAGAAAATGTGTTATATTTTTAAATATTTTAAATATGAGGGATGAACAAAACACTACACTTGGTTAAGGTATTTATCCGGCTAAATTATTTTGGGGAAAAAGGGAAACTATACAGCTACAGTTCTTATTTTATTATGCATTAAAATATGCATATAGAACAACTAAAAGTTATTAATATTGCGCTGGCTCTCTCTTGTTTTTCCACGCATTCATAATTTCTTTGTATGACAGCCTGGACAAAAATTATGTCGGCACAATTTGGCATGTCTTACTGCGTTGTTATTATTATAGTAAAAATAAAACAAGCACAATTATGCAATATGCTTTAAAAATCTTTTAATAAATTTTCCTAGGCCGGACATCACTATTGGCCACATTATCTGAATTACCATTAAATGTGAAGTGTCACGGAGGGAATTCTGGGAATGCCAGTTTACGGCTTTTCACTGTTAGTTAGGCTATACATTGAATTCCTAAAAAAAAAAGTATCTTACTATAAAATTACATGAAATGCAAGAAAATTACAGTCTCCTTATGTTTAAAAGGAACTTACTGTAAACCAATTTCTAATGAAGCATTTTTAAAGTTAAAATCTCAATAAAGTTTTACAGTGCACAGTACTAAAGCCCCATTTCTCAAAACATCTGGTATAGAGTAAGTGCAAGTTGTCAAACTAAACCCGTTTGCTGGCCTATATGTGTGGTTAGTCTGTCCGCCATTAAACAATCTGCACAACATGATCTGTGCTGAAGCAATATTTCAGGAGTGATGCAGTTATCTATTTCTGAATGACTCTAAATGCAGAGCAATGCTTCACCCGGATACTGGAGGAGACTCACACGTGCTACAAAACACCATTCATTTCTTTCAATTTAACTCAATTAACGCAGCATCTGTTTTCTATGGGAGCTTGTTTCCGCCACAGAATAAAACATTTTAAAAGATAATTGCGACTTTTTATCTCACAATTGACTTTATTTCTCAGAATTGCGAGGTATAAAGTCAGAATTGCATGAAATAAAATCAAAATTGAGTGTTATAGGCTAAAGTCAGAATTGCGAGATATAAAGTCAGAATTGCGTGAAATAAAGTCGTAATTGCGTCTTATAAAGTCAGAATTCTGACTTTTTTTCTCGCAATTGCAACTTTATATCACGCAATTCTGACTTATAACACATAATTGCAAGTTTATATCTCACAATTCTGACATCTTTTCTCAGAGAATTTTTGTGAGAATTGTGAATTGTCAGAAAAAGACAGACTTTTTTTTACCTCAGAATAGTTTATATCTCACAATTCTGACTTTATAACACGCAATTGCGACTTTATATCATGTAATTCTGACTTTATATCTCCCAGTTGCGTATTATAAAGTCAGAATTGCGTGATATAAAGTCGCAATTGCGAGAAAAAAAGTCAGAATTCTGACTTTATAACATGCAATTGCGACTTTATTTCACGCAATTCTGACTTTATATCTGTATGTATTTATGTCAGATGTAAACTCGCAATTGTGAGATAAAAAGTCGCAATTATCTATTAAAATGTTTTATTCCGTGGCGGAAACAAGCTTCCATAGTTTTCCCTTTATCCTTTGGCTAGTGTTTCAATATATGATCTTATTCATGCAAGTGCTTTTAAACCTATCCTCACAAGCACGGCCTTTGATTAGTTAAATGAAGTCTTAAATGAACGTAAAGAGTTGTGAGAAAATAGGATGCTGGTCAGATCCGGCAGCTCTTAAAGTGACAGCAGCCTAATAAACCTGCTTCTGTCTGTCGGATAATCAAAGAACAAAAAGAAAAAAGTGAAATTCACTCACTCGCTGCTCTCAGCTGAATAACTTTTGTAGCTTTAATAAGGATCAATCTATATTTAATATGTAATTTATGCAGTGAAGACTGTGACAATAACTTTATTCAATTTCTATGTTAGACCTTCCTAAAAAATCTTAAAGCACTTTTTACAAGGTTACATGGGTCAAAAACAGTGAAAACAATAACTTTTTGTGCATTTTCAATGCAAGTAAAAAATCTGAACTGGTCTGACTGGGCCAATAGAAAGAACTGAGCCCTGATATATTGAAGCGCAGGTTAATGGCATTTTGTATAATGGGTTTATGTGAAGATTCTTTAAAAATTCACTTAAACTAAAAGTTGTTATGTTTTTTAAAGCCTAATAAATGTTCAAATTGATAGCTTTCAATTATACTGTAATGCTGAATGGCTATAATGGCTAAAATTCATATAAAGATGCATTAAACAAATATTTAAAATATAGTCTATTGTCTTTATGCTGTTTCTACATTAATTTGGAGATTATTACAATATAAAAATAGCCTATATTAAAATCTTTAATGTTAGGAGCGATTAATCATGCTTAATGTCTGATTTTTCTTTTCTATGAATTAAATGAATAATGAATTATTAGTGACAGCACTAATATATAATATACATATATATATATATATATACATACATACTATTAAAAAATGAAAACAATTTAGCTATAGCTAATATACAGGCCTAGGTGAGTATGTCAGCCTATTGATTTATGACAGCAACATTTCAAACAGTACTTATGAACTGAACTACTGGGTTGTTTGAAAGCATCACTTCTTTAAATGTAGCTTGTGTAACAGAGCGAAAGTAAAGAGCCAGTCTGGTCATCTCTGTCCCACAGCCTGCACACACTGATATGACAACTGACAGATCCTGCAATTAGTGAGAAGATAAGACACCCTGACACACACACACACACACACACACACACACACACACACACACACACACACACACACACACACACACACACACCAACCACTGAAACCAGAAAATACAGCTCGTTCAAACCAAATTCCTGCCAGCGAATGCGCGTGCCTCCAAACAAAAACACGCACGTTCCCGTGAGAACCTCCCACCCGCGCGACCCGAACGTCCCACTAACGACCTAGAATGAAAATGTGACAGAGACAGAGCCATTCTTACCGATTTATTACCTCTGACAAGGTATCCGGGTTCTACTCTCACGTTTTCTTTAGAAAAAGCGAGATGTGGATCGGCTGTGCAAGTCTCTGGTCCTGGCGTCCCCGGCGCGCTCCCGGCTGTCAATCAACTGAGCCCGGCAGCCGCTTCCGGGACTTCCATATTTGGGAATGATGAATCAGAGATGCCTCGAGAGAGCAGTGAGATGAGGAGCTCTCGAAGCACGACCGGGGGCATTATATTGTGTTAATTTAAGTAAAAAATGATTAGTTGACTTAACTTTAAAAAATTGATGAAAACCGTTGCCTTAAAATTATTAAGTAAATAAATCTCATGCTTAATCGATAAAAATTAAGTAATGTGGAATTGTCAAGTTCACATAACTTAATTTTTTCAATTAAGCATTACATTTACATATCATAATTTTAAGGCAATGGGTTTACTTAATTTTTTTAAGTAAGTGAACTGAACACTTTTTACAGTGAATATATTGAATTATCAATATATTATTAACATAATGAATAATGATAAACCTGTGTGCTAAATCAAAGGTATTATTTAACATGCATAAAGCCATTTTATTGTCATGTGACAAGAAACCATAAACCATAAAAGAAAACCCTCTTATATAATAAATATACTATATGTGTGTGTGTATATGTATGTATATTTATGTGTATATATAGGCTACTGTTTATATAGCCTATATATATATACACACACACACACACACACAAAACTTTTGTTAGATGTGACTACTTTATCACGATTAATTGATTTGACAGAATCAGTAATCAATAATAATAATTATATAAATATTATCAAAACATAAATGTATTTAAAAAATGTCAGAAGCCATTGTGAATACAAAGATTACAAAGATTTGTAAAAACTAGATTTTTAAAAGATTTCTCATTTTTATCATCTCAGACCGTGGCACTAATATAGGACAACAATTAAAAATAAACAAACCCCATACAATAAAAACACCCACAGTCATAGCATAGCATTATTACTTTTCTAATCACTTTATTTCATTTCCATGACCTCTCGAGCAACTCTAAACCCCAGAGCACGTCTGACACCGTGACAGATTAGATTATCAGTGATGTTCCTGACCGCTGGTATCAGCGCTCTTATTCGGCATGTGTTCCCGGTGGCGTTCTCTTCCCGGGAGCCTCCGTTATCACGGCCCACGTTAGACAAGCATCCCTGGTGATGGTGTGGTGGAAAGTTTCACTCCTGAAACAGCGTCAGGTTACACGCCGGGCAGAAATAGATCCTCCAGAAACACCAAGCGCACAGATGTGGCCCTTCGGCATTTCTTATTGATAAGAAAACCCCTGAATAATTCACTGATCTCCAATAAGCCAAACGGCGTCCACAGGTGCTGCGTCGGGTGGGTTTTAAGTAAAGACACACATGTGTTGTGAGGGTTATGTGTAAATGTAGGCTTGAGTTACAGAATTTAGGCCCGGTTTATGGTCATTACCCAAAGTGCTCAGTCACGAACATTAGAAGACTGGTTCAACTAGGTCAACATGGTGGATCTCAGATCCATGACACAGCGATTTGGATAAAACATTGCTCAATCTAGATCCAGTGTGAAGTTCACAAACAACATACATACACAAAATTGCTTACGCCATCATTTATTTAGTGATTCTGGTGACGTGTTTGCACAAACACATTCATTATCCAACAGTGACCAACACTTAGTCAAGTATGTTTATCCAACACTCTTGTTAAAACATTCATTGAATTATGGGGCAAAACAACAAATTTATTAAACTGAACTATCTTCAAAAAAATATTCTTAGTCGTCTAAATCAACAGCGTCATGTTGATCACCACATTCTCTTTAAATAACAATCGAGGTTATGATGAGACACTTACAATGGAAGTTAATTTGAACGGTAAATCGCTTTTTTAATGTGACGTAATCAATTGGCAAGTTAGCATGCTTTTCTTTGTGAACATGAAAACATAAAAAACTGTAAAAAATTATGCTTTAAATATCTACAGCTCAAATAATACATGAGTTTTAAAGGGGTGGTATAATGCCCTCTTCACAAGATGTAAAATAAGTCTGATGTCCCCAGAGTGTGTATGTGAAGTTTTAGCTCAAAATACCCCACAGATATTTTATATAGCATGTTAAAGTTGTCACGTTTTTGTGTCCCTTTAAATGCAAATGAGCTGCTGCTCCCGGCACAGGGGCAGAGCTTCAAGAGCTTGTGTGTGTGTGTGTGTGTGTGTGTGTGTGTGTTAACAGTTCCAATTACCTCACACACACATGCACTGAAAATTTCGAAAACTTTCAGCCTTTTATGTTCAAACCGGAGTCAGACAATGATGGAGAGACTCAAGAAGAAGTGACAACATGTAGAAGCAACAGGACATTTCTGAATGGTTAGTTGATGAATTTATGTAGCTTATGTGTAGTTATCTTCTAGTCATTGATTAGCATATTCTGTCTTGATAATCTATAAATCGTGTTCTGGGGGCGGGGTTTATGTAAATTTTATGGTTGGTGATGTCACTAACCCGGGAGGAAGCTCGTGTAGTCTCTACCAGCCGTTTGTTGTAGTCCTTAAAAAGCCATTTCTTTAAAAGCAAATATCTCCCTTTGCTTTGAACTTTGAGCATTGTAACTTTGCAGATGTTGTTTATGCTCAAACAGCAACATTACACACTCTAACTAAAGTTAGAAAAGTCAAATCATAATCACCCACCTTTAACAAAGAATAAGTGTACAATTTTAAACTTTGCCTTAAATCCTCCAAAAATTGGCCTCATTGTAAATGCCTCACCATTACATTTTAAAAAATTCAAAACAAGGGGTAAATATTAAATTTTTTGTGGTAATCAACACTATGCACAAATGCTGTCAGTTTTAACTAGGCCTAAATAAATAATATAAGTGCTATTATACATTTATACGCACTTTAAAAAAAAAAAGTGCCTCACTATGAGCTAAATGTCATGCCTTTTTAAAAGAAAACAAGGTGATTTCGAAATAATTTTTGTGCTAATAAACACAAACGCTGTCCATCAGTTTAACTGGTTCTGAACCTGTAATATTCCTCAATTATTAAGCAATGTTTGGACAGGCAGAGTTGAGGCCAGCTAAATGTGTCACCTCACCAACCAGCATAAACAAGGTCATAAATAAGCATCTCGGTGTGTGGCGAGGAGAAGTGACGGCCTGTGTGTTTATACTGTTGGCTTGCTGAGAGTATCTGCTTCTTTTTCACGACACCTTCATCCACGAGAAACACGGAAAGCTTGCGGTGCGACTACAGTAGTAAAGCTAGCGCCTGTCCAAACAAAGACCGTAAGAAACAAAACATCAGCACTTTAAGCCATTGAAATATGTTGCGATTCACCACTCAACGATGCAGCAATGACATAAAACGTGTGCAAGTTACACAATATGACGATCTCAAACCATGAGCACATCATTCAGGCATCCAATGACATGCAAGAACGGAAACAGCAGGAAATAAAATCAGGCTCGTGCAATGAACAAAGCGTTTGAGGTTTAAATATAGAACCTTTTTATTTCCATTTAGAGTAAATAGTGTTGAAAATCTGAAATAAGGCTTAAATACCTACAGAACGTTTGTATTTAAATAGTCAATAACACTTTACATGCCCAAATCCAGTGACAATGAAGAATGTGTCCATTTTTGTGTTGTTGTTATTATTCTTGTTTTTTTTTTCTTCTTCTCCTCATATTTTCCCTTGTAAGAAAGAGTTCAAGTATAAAAATTCTCAACAGTGTAAAATAGCCCATCTGATGCATATTTAAAGCAATAGAAGCACAGCATCCATCCTCGACATTGACAATACATTCTAGTGTATGAAGCAGCATGTCCCTTCGCTCTTTTTTTTTGTCTTTTTTTTTGTCGTCGTCCTTTTAAACAGTTCTGGATATGACAAATGGATATATAACATGCCCCAAAAACAGGCCTGCAATAAAACAAATGTCATACGACAGGCATTAAACTAGCTGATATTTAATGTCATGTTCTAAAATTCCAAATGTATTGAAAAAAAAAAAAAAGGATTTGTACAGTGCACATACAGAATTGCATTTTAAATAAGTCCTACAACAACACTTTTGGTTGAGTATGTTAATAATACTACAACTAAGCCTACTCAATAACTTATAATAATAATAATAATAATAATAATATGCCATGAGATGAATACATTATATCCATACAGTACCGCTTCCAAGTCTGTGATCTTAGAGCGCAACATAAGTCAACTCAAAATAAATATCTTAAATAGCAGATCTCTTTAAATAGCATTACAAATGTAAGGCACACAAAGACCCCTCGGATCCTTTCGCTATAGTGCTGTTCTGTAAAGAGTTGCTCATTGAAATACATAGACCTTAGTAAGTGTGCTGGTGCTCAGTGAACATATAAAGACCAGACCGATAGCGAATAGCTTGCGGTGACTCTCCTTCTCTTATCACGACTCCAGATAAAAAAGATCCGTCGCTGATTTTGGGAAGATCCACAGGTCTGTCCCAATCCTCTTTAGGATAAGAAGAAGTGGGAAATGTTGACAGACCCGAAGCAGGACCGGTTCCAGGGATAAAACGGCAACAGCTCAGCGAACCAGCGATCTTTCCAGAGCAATCCGACTGTGTGTGTGTGTGTGTGTGTGTGTGTATCAGTGCCTGTTCCTTCCAACACAGCAGTTGCTCCCTGATTCTAGTACTAATACTGAGCAATGCCACATTATTTTTCCCTACATAGTCATCTTAGTGTGTGTGTGTGTGTGTGTGTGTGTGTGTGTGTGTTTATGTACGCCCACAGACAGACATTAACACTTAAATTTGCGTATAACAGTGTACATGTTAGTCCGTGTGTGTGTGTTTTGTAAGCATATAATACAATACATCTCAGTCTTTTTGTCTTTTTTTGAGAGTACCATCAAATTGTTCGATGCCCATTGTGGGGGAGCAAAAGAAAATCTCTCCTATTCCTGCACTTTGTTTTGTTTTCTTCCTCCTGTTTGCTTTGCATAGGTCAGGAGGTCAACGCAGGAGTCAGAGAAAGTGGGGACATTCAGCATCAGATAGATAAAAAGGTAGTTCACAAAACATAAAACATGCTAACACTGGATCTTTCTCCATTTCCGTCGCCACAGTTAGGTCTACTATCCCTGATTGGCAGAGTTTGTAGTTTTCGAATTCGCTGAAAAAAATGCTCCATTTCCCTGATGATCAAAAAAAAAAAAATGCACTTGAGAAGACGACAGAACAAAACGAGCCCTCAAATAAATGAGAATAAATATAAAGGTAAGGGGCCCTAGAATCAAAACAATGAGGGACATTTCCGAGTATCCTTCGGAAAAACAGTCGCCTACATTAAATGACAGCATCGGGACTTAAGGTTTTCGTCTACCACAGTGATTAGTCGCTCCTTTCGCAATAAATATCCTACTCTAATATTAATCATAGTAATAAAGATAACATAATAATAATAATAATAATAATAATGAGTAAAAAGCTAGATTCCGTCCTTTCCTGCGATTTTTTTTTTTTTTTTTTGGTTTTGATGTTTTCTTTTCTTTAAATCACAGCAAGTTGGAAAGCAAAGTAGTTCCCATCTCACTAATATTAATAATAATAATAATAATAATAATAATCTCTCTACCAATTACTATCCCCCTCCCTCGTCTTCCTCCTCTTGCAATCAACCCACAACCAGCAACTATCTTCGTCACCATCATCTAGTAGCATTCGCTGGGCGTCGACTCCCTGCGCGTCTTCCGTCCGCCGCTTTGGTTGCTATTGCATTCGTTCGGCTTGTAGTTGTTGAGGCTGGTATTGACCGAAAGCAGCGGCGGCGGCCGCGGTTCCCGGAGCCGCAGTTGCTAATGGTTGTTGCATGGCGTAGCCGTAGCCGGCGGCAGCTACGTAGCCGGTTGCGGCGGGAGAAGCCGCGTACGGATACTGCTCGTAGGCTGCGGCGGCCGCCGCTGTCGCAGCACTAGCGTACTGGGCGTACGCGGCGCCCGTGTAGTCGATGTACGGCGAAGACGCTGTAGCGGAGGCCGTCGCTGGCTGGAGGTGAGGGATGACCATGCTGGGTTGCATGAAGGCCTGCGGGTACACGTAGTGAGTTGGGATCCTGCGAGAGACAAACACGACAGCACGTTAGCATTGCATTATGGACGCAGCACATAGAAAACCACAACTATAGCGCGGCCAAAGCACCCAATTTCCAAAATTCAGTAACACCCAAGGAAATGCCTGCTAGTGATTATTAGAGATATAAGGTTGCCAAAATAGACATCTCTCAGTACAACTGTAATGTCCGGGCCACTAGCGTTAACGAAGAATTACTGTTTTCAAACAGGTTTTGCAAAACAAACAGATGCCCCTCCCCCAAACTCACGTCATTGGCTGAGTCACTGTTGCTAGTTTGGGTTTGTTTAGATGCTTAAAGGGTTAGTTCACCCAAAAATTTAAATTCTGTCATTAATTTCTCACCCTCATGTCCTTCCAAACCTGTAAGAGTTTCGTTCATCTTCGGAACACAAATGAAGATTTTTGATGAAATCTGAGAGTTTTCTGTCCCTCCATTGATAGCTACGCATCTACCACTTTGACGCTTCAAAAAGTTCATAAAGAGATCGTAAACCGAATCCATATGAATCGAGCGGTTTAGTCCAAATTTTCTGAAGAGACTTGATCGCTTTATATGATTGAAGTTAGGATTTTATTCACGCGAAGACACTTATCAGCGAACATAAACAGAAGCTGCGAAACATGAGATTGAACCTCATTGGTTCCCGCATGTTAAGCGAATCAAATCTGTTCATCATATAAAGCGATCGTGTTTCTTCTGAAAATTTTGGACTAAACCGCTCAATTCATATGGATTAGATTTACAATCTCCTTATTGACTTTATGAAGCTTCAAAGTGGTAGATGTGTAGCTGTTAACGGAGAGACAGAAAGCTCTCAGATTTCATCAAAAAGATCTTATGGGTTTGGAACGACATGAGGGTGGAGTTATTAATGACAGAAATGTAAAATTTTAGTGAACAGAGAAATGTTTCGATAGTCAGTGTTTACATATTTAAGGGTGAAAGTAAAGTAAAAAATAAAAATTTTATCCTCTGATAGTTAAATCGACAAGTTAAATCCATTTGAACATTCCCTGAGTAAGTGATTGGTCAAACAACCAGATGCTCCGCCTCCAAAGTCACACCATTGGCTAAGCCACTGTTGCTATGTCAGGCCGGTCGGATTCTCAAACAAACAGAGCAATGTTTTGATTGCGCCAGTGTTTACACTTTTTTGCAAACTACAGCTACAGTTTTATTTTACTATGGCAAAAAAAAAGCATAGAAAAACAAAAAAAGCATACATTGACTTTAACAATCAGTTATTAATACAGTAGTCAACATCTGAAGTGGATCAAACAAGTTCATCAAAGTTGTCCAAAGACAAAAACGGGTATTGTTCAAAATTCCTGTAATACTTTGATGAAAGGTTTTGATCCACTTCAAATGTTGACTACTGTATTTTGTTCATTCTCTTGTTTTGGCAAGTGTTTATAATTTCTGTGTTTGTCAGCTTGGACAAAAATTATATCGGCACAATTTGGCATGTTTCATTGCGTTATTATCACAGATAAAACAATTGATTCCAAGCACAACTATGCAATATGCTTACAAAATCTTTTAATAATATTTGCATAAAGGGTGAAGATGTCATTTTTCCTGTCACTGTTGGCCACTACTGTGTCTACGGGCCGCTGAAGTCATGCTAAAAGTCGCATGCATTCAACACCCGGGTGTCGGTCGTGTGAAACGAGGGAACGTTGGACCCAGGGGAGGAGAAGAGGAGATGAGGGGAGCATTGTGAATATGTCAGGGCTACTTTGACAGCTGGACAGTTTTCAAAAAGGGACGTTGCTGGCCGTTTCCCCCTCCAACACTTAGACAATGAGCCTCGGGCTGGACAGCAAACACAGAGGGGAGTTTTGATTAAATAAGCAATCAGGAACAATGAGCCCATTCTGCCTTTCATTACGTACCCCGTCGCACTTTCAGAGCGCTTTTCACATTTACTGTCTGCACTAAACAGACGGGTGAGAACTTTTTATAGGAGTTCAGGGATGCATTGGATCACCAATAACTCACTAAATATGTAGAAGACAATGCAACTGATAGACAGGGTTCATACAGACACTGTAAAATGAAATTCCAGGACTTTAAGCACTACTTTTTTGGTTTTCAATGACTTCAATCAGAGATGTCACTTATCAAACAATATCTTTCAAATTCTAAAAAAGGTAAATAGATAAACAAAAATAAACCAATAAGACAAAATGGTACAAATAAATTACAGCGTTAACTCTAACCATTAAAAAGAATACTATGACAAAGATATCGCTTTCCTTATTCAAACTGATTTCCCCTCCATGAATAGGCTATATGATTGACCTGAAAGCTGTATCATATAATTGGCTATTTATGAGCAATATCACACTCATAGCCATGCGAAATGGCTCTATATCAATATCAGATGGGCTGAAGTCCTTTTTTTCAAGGGTTTTCCAGGACTTAAATTTCAAAAAGTAAAAGTACTTCAAGCATTTTGAGCATCTTGTACGAACCCTGTGTAGAAGACTGTGAGAACTGAGGTTAAGAAATTCCCAGGAAAAATTTAAGTGAATCATCTGAGCTCATGATGAAATTTGACTAGACCTACTTTGACGTGTAAGAAAGTCCCACCATGAGGATTTTTAGATGATGTTTAAGACTGGAATTTGAGCTAATCACATCCAATATTTAGTGGAAAAAGTGAGAGAATGTTTCTATCATGGCAACCCTATACGTAGCACACCATTATATCAATCAAACCTGACCAAACTCAAAAAACCTCTGCCCCAAATTAAAGAAAATAAGCATAACACAGGCGTCAAGAAATCAAGAGCAACAGAACGGATTACCCACATCAACTCAAAAAAAAAAAACACAATCACTCACAGAATACCATAAATGAGAGGAATGAAATTAAACCTTCCTTTTTCTCTCTCAGGTCAAAGGGCAAAGATGCTCCTATGAAATCTTTCATAGATGCCTTGCCAGCCTGAGGTGACAGCAGGGATTGTGTTAATATAGACTACCATAAGAGTCATCATACACAAAATAACAGTGAGAACAAACTGTAGGCTTCAAACAGGGAGAAGAAGATCACATTCAACCTGAACAGGCATCATCATCATCATCACAACAACACAAACACAAAACCACACACAGGTGACCCGTTTCAGAAATGTCAAATATAGTCCAAGATCAGGCTGGTCTGTTATTGTTAGCACATGGGGATTCATACAACTGAACAAGCAGTACCAAGTTAGAGAAATGAGAGAAATCTTGCGCAACCGCTTTAGTGTTAAATAAAGCGCAGGACACAGTGAGTGACAGCGAGGGCTGGACGCTATTTTCGGCTCGCAAAAAGATTTCATCATCTTTATCCGTCTAGTAAGCACTTGATGAGTATATATATATATATATATATATATATATATATATGACTTCTTTGACTATATTAATACTAGGTCACTTAGGTTTGGCAACCTAGTAAGCGCTTGATCAGATGCATAGTTGTTTCACAAGAATTATGATGAGCATATATGACTTGAGAAAAGGATTTATAAATAAAACTGGTGATCGGGTTCTCAGAAATAAAGATTAAAAATAACTTGTTACTATGCCATCTCTAGTATCTAGACCATTGCAGTTCAGGAAAAGTGAGGTTTGTGTCTGTCTAAATAAAGGTCAATCTTTGTTCTACAGATCTAGAAACCATATGTTGTCATATGTGAAGACAGAGAGCTAGAAATGGAAATGTATACGTGGTTTTTACACACTATGGGTCGGATTTACTAACATCTTACTCCAGCGCAAACCCACTTTTGGCGCTGAAAACTACTGGCAGGATTTACTAAAGACAGGCAGTGAGAAATTAGCGACTAGCTTATTGCATATGACATATGCATTTATAGGAGTTTCCCTTTCAGACGCAACATTTATGGGAGTATTTAAGTGAATCGTGCAACGTCGTTTACTAAAGTTGGCGCTAGTCAATTTACTGGTACTTTCATTTGTCCTCAGTTGATCAGAACTTTCAACTCCCATCGGCGCATTAACGGGATTGCGCTCTCACACTAAATCGCCCTGTTTAGTAAATCTGGGCCGATGTGTGATGATGGCCCAACAAGGAAAGTTGCAGGACAGGCATGACTTTGCACTTTTCAAACCTGACCCATATATTACACAGTTTGACTACCAACACCATTTGGTTGCATCTGGCGAGGTCACAACACAGTCTAAAATGACTGAAAGAGGATCTATTATGCCCTTTTATAAAGTCTTGTTGTTTTTGGGGTCTGCTTGAATGGGTTTTCCTGCTTGAATGTTGATTATTTTCCTCATATTCTCCATTGTTGCGGCTCCTCTCTTCCCAGTCTGTCAGTAACGCTCTGTTTAGTTCCTGTCTCTATGAAGCCCCTCCTTCTGAAAAGCACACTGTGCTCTGATTGGTCGGCTGGAGCAGTGTGTCGTGATTGGTCGAGCGCTTCGAGTGTGTTTGGGAAATGTCCCGCCCCTTACCATAACCGCCAGTTTAACTCAATCAGGCCCCGCCCCTTTATTCTGCGTATTAATTATTTAAATGAGGAATATTGTGACGTGTTCGTTCCCGGAAGAAACTCAAGACTACAATGGAGGCGTTTCAGGGAGTTCAGAAACACTGACACTGATATAGAGAATAACTAAGAGCTTTTTCATCCTCAAACAGCAACATCACACACTGAAGAAAGATGAACATGGAGAAAAAGTATGAACTGATGCTAGGCGAGAGGTGCAATCTCAGTGGCACATGTTGGGCCTTGCTGAGTTTCTCGACGCTAAATGTCAGGAGCGGCCCAGCACCCTAAACCGAGAGTGAGTGTGTGACAGTGACGAGAGAGAGAGAGAGAGAGAGAGAGAGAGAGAGAGAGAGAGAGAGAGAGAGAGAGAGAGAGAGAGAGAGAGAGAGAGAGAGAGAGAGAGAGAGAGAGAGAGAGAGAGAGAGAGAGAGAGAGAGAGAGAGAGAGAGAGAGAGAGAGAGAGAGAGAGAGAGAGAGAGATTCATGCGACTGCAGTGTCAGCATTACAGCCTTTGTGCAAAACAATGGTGAAGCTTGTTTTCCTTAACGCCGCACGGGTCATGTGACGAAGGCTCGCTCAGGGGGCTGTGGCATCCAGACATTTGTTTGTCACAGCAGAGGCTCACAACACGGCAAACACATGCATGCATGTCACAAACAGACACACACACACACACACACACACACACACACACACACACACACACACACTCACCCACGCGCATACGCACACGCTGAGGAATCCTCCACTCATTAAATAATCACACTGAACGCCTGCGACTTTTCTACATGCTGATCTTACAGTAGATTGTCTGCCTTTGGAGTGATATATACTACTGTATGGACTTTTATTTTATTTTAAAGAAATACTTTTACTATTCAGCAAGGATGTGTTGAATGCAAGATTACCACATTTATAATTGTAACTTTCTATTCAAAGAATACTGAAAAAAAAAAAATTTGCATCACAGTTTCCACTAAAATATGAAGCCACACAACGGTTTTCAACATCGATAATAATCATAAATGTTTCTCGAGTATCAAATCATCACATTAGAGTGATTTGTGAAGGATCATGTGACACTGAAGACTGGAGTAATGATGCTGAAAATTCAGCTTTGATCACAGGAATAAATTACATTTTAAAAATGGAAATATTTCATAATTTTAGTGTTTGTACTGTATTTTGATCAAATAAATGAGATTGCAGCTCTCAAAAACATTACAAAAATACGTTTGAGTGGTAGTGTAAGTTTTACACGAGCATTAGGCTAAATAAATATACCTCATGTCATTCCATACCTGTATTTTCTTTCTAAAAGACATAAAATAAAATGAGATGGAATTCATGAGCTGTTCATTTCCATACAGCAAACGTACATGGTGATTTTTAATGCCAAGCTCCAAAGATGGCACCACAAAGACAATAGTCCATGACTTGTGCTCTGTATTTCAAATCTTCTGAACCTACATTGTATGAGAAACCAACCAAAAAAAGTTATTCACTGAAAAGACACAAAAGAACCAATGCATGAGTTTTGCAGGTCATTTTTAGCAAATAGCTACTTAAATTTCTCTGTTCATCACGCAAAAGCCACCATACTAAAGTAAATAAAGATTATTGGAGGATGTTTTACAAGAAAATTAGTGCTAGGCAACAATTAATCGCATCCAAAATAAAAGTTCACGTAATATATAATGTGTGTGTACTGTGAATAATTATTTTGTATATATAAATACACACACATGCATGTATACGTTTAAGAAATATATATAGCGTATATATATTTATACATAATTTACATTTTAAGAACAAATTTTTCTTAAATATATACATGCATGTGTATTTATCTATACAAAATAATTATACACAGCACACACACATATATATTATGTAAATGCAAACTTTTATTTTAGATGCGATTAATCGTTGCCCAGCACTAAAGTAAATACCATTTCAGTCTTTCTACTATAAAATGTCATGTTTAATTCAATGTATGCTTCAAAAGGATGCTTTTTTTGGTGCTTGGCATTATAAAATGATGTATGGAAAGGAGCAATCTCAGACATCCATCATAAAAGAGAGTAAATTTGTAGGGCGAACTGTCCGGTTGCTTTAAGAAATCATACAGAAACGGATGACAGGGAATGTACAAGCACATCATCACCGACTCTAGGGACTCTGGATCCACTGCAGGACGCCTTATAGGGCCAGAGAAAAGAGAGACAGAGAACGAGAGCTGAAAAAGAGGAGAAGTGAACAGACACAATGGAGATGGGAGAGAACGGTGAAGGGTGAGTATGTGTCAAAGTCTCTGTGGTGTGAGTGTGACAGGACTCCCAATCAGTGAGCAAAATAAAACCGCAACGTGCAAAGTTTGTAGTCGGGCTGTTGGGTTGGCGTGAAGAGGGGTCAACAACGGCACACAAAACAAAAATGGCACGCAAGACACCAGAAAACACAACAAAGGTGAAAACAAACCAAAATGATCAAAAAACACAAGCTCCAGCAATAAAAAAACGTGAAGAAAATAAAAGGAAGCAAACTTTGCTCCGTGGCAAAGTCATCACTCCTCCACAACACGGAAACTCAGCACCCCAAAAACCAGCCTTTTTTCCATTAAAATTAAAAAAATGCACACAGTTAAGCTATCAACACCACTTCATAACGGTAAAAAAGGCACACACAGCTCTATGTACTATTAAAAGTGAAAGTCCAAACCAAAATAAAACCAACGTACATGCATCTGTAATCACCATTTTCGAGCTTGTGTGTTTGAGTCTACAGGCACTGTAGCTACAGATCTGCACTATTCCTCAAACCACCAGTTATCTTAACCCAAATCGAGCCTGTCGGACCAGAGAAAGATAGACAACATTGAGTCAGGCTGTAATGTCCAGTGTAAACTCACACACTGTACACACACACACACACACACATTTACACGCACTCTCTCAACATCAAAGAATTAAATAAGATTCAGAAATATCCCTAATATCTATGCATTTTAATTAGTGCTGGGCAACGATTAATCGCATCCAAAATAAAAGTTTGTACTGTGTATAATTATTTTGTGTGTGTGTATATACATATATATATATATATATATATATATATACATATACATATATACATATACATATATACATATACACACACACACACACACACACATACATACATATATATATATATATATAAATAAATAAAAATACACACATATGCATGTATATATTTAAGAAATATTTGCATGTATATATCATTTATATTTTATAGAGATTTAAATATTTTATATATAAATAAATAAAAAATTCTTAAATGTATACATGCGTATGTGTGTATTTATAAATACTAAATAATTACACACAGTACACGCACATATATTATGTAAACACAAACTTTTATTTTGGATGCGATTAATCGTTGCCCAGCACTAATTAAAATACATTTGTTAATGACATATCAAAGCCTCTGTGATGTCATAATCTGGTCTCAAACCTGGTTTGATATTTAAAACTACCACTGAACACATGCATAATCAACCTATTCTAGATGTTCCCGTTACTCACCCATATGGTCTTTGGATGAAAGCTGGATGAATCTGAGGGACGCCGAAGGTGAAACCTGCACACAAAAACAGCATTTACACTACTAATATTATATAATCCTAATAAACCTGCTAAAGATGACTGTAGATGAAGGTAAACACTAAATCTGCTGAGTCAGTGCATACATGATCTACAGTTAATCACATCATAGCATCTCTAATCTCCTTTACAGTCACTGTTTACAACCAATTAAGAGCTGAAAACCTTGAGTAAACATCTGCGCATGTACAAAGCAACTATAGAATGGAAAAAATGTTGTTGGAACATAATGCATCTGCGGTTTGTCAAGTCATTGTGTCGATATGTAAATGAGCAACGGCACTGGTGTGCAATGGCTTCCACTCATGAATATTATTTTCATGTCTTTGCTCTTCAAGCCTCACCTGGCTGCATGACCCGTGGCTTGGCTCCGAGATAAGCCAGGTTAACGTTGGCCTTTCTGCCGTCAATGATGGGGTTTGGGTCTTTACAGGCTCTGTCTGCAGCGGAGCGGTCTGCCATGGTCACCTATAGAACAAAAAACAGAAGTGTGGTGCATGAGACATACACACTGAAACAACAAATGCTCGAAAAACTAGGCTAATTTTGGTAACAAATACAAACCCACACTTCAATTCCCCTATTTGGTACAGAAGCAACCACATTGCAGACCTAACGTAATTCATGACCTCTACCCCAAATCAGGCTTTTAACACAAGATTATTTGGTGTTTATTCATATTTAAGATGTCTAGGCAACAAAAATCATTAAAGACAGAGGTCACTTAAGCTTTTTATATCTTTGTGAAACATGCATAAGGATTTTAGTGTTGTGAAATCCACAAGGGTCCTTTAACTTCTGCTTTGGACTGTCAAAACTTTACAAGTTGGCTTGTTTACTCACTCTTATCAGGGTGCTTCTAGTCAAACTCGACAGCTGAGCCAACAAAGGCCTGTTTTAGTTATCAATTGTGTACTTTATTCGGTCAGAAATGACTATTCTCACTATCGACGCGCAGTTTGAATTTATACTCGTGTAGTTTAGATTTAAAGGGTCCGTTCACCCCCCCAAAAAAATTATCACATGCATTTTACTCCAAATTTGTTGGACATTCTTGAAATAAAATGTCAAGCAAAATGACAGTCACATTCAACGTTTATTTGCATTGCATCTTTTCTTATCCATATAATGAAAGTGAATGGGGACTGGAGCATTCCGCATAAGATCTCGTTTCGTGTTCGACAGAACAGGAGGGTGAGTAAACGAAACTTTCATTTTGGTGTGAACCGTCCCTTTTACAGCATAGGTTTCAATATCAGTCAGTGAAAGAAATGAATGTAGACAAATTTAAAAGTTTTAAACATTAAGCATTCGAGCACGCGCGCGCTACGCATAAACTTATCTCTGCTTCATTACATCTGATGAGTTGCCATTTAAATGTGTTGTGTCACGCTGTCACACACAGCGTGTTTGTTTCAAAGTTTACGTTTGACAGCTTCCAATTTCATACTTACAAATCCATAACCCCTGGACTTTCCAGTCTGTCTGTCGGTAATCACCACAGCCTCTTCAATTTCGCCAAACACTTCAAAATATTTCCTTAGACTGGAATCCGTCGTATGATACGGAAGACCACCGACAAATATCTTGGTGTAAGTGGTGTCCTTTTGCGTGGTATGCATCCTCACAAAAAAATGCTCTCAAGTGCAAAAAAAATAAATAAAAAGCAAAGAAGATAGTGCAATTTATAGGCTTGATAATGACAGTATCGCTATTTTAATAGGCTACGCTCCTTTAAAATATACACTAGAAGTTACAAAAAGCGATAGCTGTTAATTCTAAAACGCACGCGCGCAGATGGGTTTAATGTCAGAGGTAGATTAATGTGGAGCGGATTGAGCCAAGGATCATCAGGTGGGTCGAACTCCTCTTCCAAACTGACGTGACTTCTAAAAAGTGCGTGTGACCCATTCCTAAAAGCAGCCGGTGAAACAAACCACACCCCGATGGGTTTGAGGGGAGGACCGAGCGAGCGAGCGCACGCGCGGAGCAACAGCTGGACGGCGCACAACGGGCATCTGTGTGCCTTTGTTCAACATTTCATACTACAGTTGTTGTTTCTGTAAATGCATGTGCATTTGTGTGTGACAGACAGAAAGAAATACTCCAAACGCGACACTGGAGAGCCAGATTAAAGCAACCTAAAGGGATTTTATGCTGGTCTTGCAACCTTGCCTGGCCTGGATGGGAGACCAGCAAACTATCTTACGCAGGTTTAACATGTTTTTAGAGGAAATGCATGGTGGCAATTGCTGGCAGAACCTCTAGTTTTACGAATGCATGACCTTATGAATAAAAAAAGATAAGATAATGAGTGTATGCTAAATTTCAATAGCTTGAAACCATAACCTAAACCATTAATTTGAATAATTTCCAGCATTTTTGTCAAAAATGTATTTGGTCCTCTAAACAAGTATTGGCTTGATATGTATAGCATTTTGACTATACGTTAACGTTAATGCAATTTTATGTGAAAAAAGGAGGTTGGCAAATGTTTGAATTGGGAACATTGGAGATCTCATGAATTTAGAGGCCGCTGTTTACATGACACTGTTTTCAACTAAAAAACGAAAACCTTTTAATGCGGTTTTAGCCGTTCATTTACAGGACAACAGCGTTTTTGAAAACCCAAACTTTTAAAAACGAGTTTAAAAGTGCATGTTTTTGAAAACGATACCGTTATCGTCTCCAAGTAAACTACAAAAACGCAAATCTGTGAAAACGGTGATCGCATGCATGTTTAGTCTATAGGCGTGTCGTGTGTTTCATTACAAAGTGACATCGCCACCTACTGGCCTGGCGGCAGAATACAGCGTTTAACGGGGATGGTTTTGACAACATTGTCATCTGTACAAAGAAAAAACTTTTCTGTTTTTAGTACATCGTTGCAATGTAAACGTAGCCTTAGCTCAAAGTATTTCAAATGTAGTTTGGTGGATTATGTTTATAGTTCAAACGTTATTAGCAAAACAAAAAAAGGGCCTACACACCTTCATGCTTGGTCACTAATAATAGTCATGGTTATCAGTAGATAAGCACAGAAGTCAAGCCAGCATTTCTTATCAGCCGGATCTCATCCGTTGGAAGATCTTGGCAGGTGGCGAGTGTAAGAGAGGTAAAAGAGGTCGAGAACCGAGAAAGATGCATAGATGTGCTGGAGAACGGACGCGTTTCAGATGCTGTTTCTCTGTAACTAGAAACAGAGTGAGTGTCTGGACATGTTTCCTGCGTCTCCAGAATATTTGCAGCGTAAAAGCATAAAAAAAATAGTGTAGTCAACACCTTTCGTTTTTTGTTTTTTTTGGGGATCTATCTATCTATCTATCTAGCTATCTATGTGTGTACATCTATCTATATATCTATCTATGTGTGTACACAAGTAAAACAATATGTACACACACACATGATTTTAGGTTAAGATATGATTTTTATACAAGTAAAATTATACATACACACACACAAGTACATATATATTATACACACAAGGTTTTAAGTTGACACACACACACACACACACACACACACACACACACACACATATATACATATGAGTCACTGAAGCTAATATATATATATATATATATATATATATACAGTATATAGTTTATATATTAGCTTCAGTGACTGGCATGAATCTTTTGCATGAATCTGTACAGATATCCCATGTCTGTCTAATAACTCTAATAAAAATAATGATGCAACATGTTTAAAATAGTTTTAGATGGAAAATAGCATGTCATACTTCATGCCACTGCTGTCTTTTAATCGCAACATAAGTTAATAATTAATTAAAGTATAGATTAACATTCTAACATTTCTTTGACACATGTGGAAGGCGCATCTTTACAACAATCCCCAACAATTACACCTGACGTCAGACCATCCCGATCTCCTCCGGGACAAAAAACAACAGACGAGTTTCTCCGTCTCCATATAACCAGGGAGGAACATGA
>JAJAQA010000013.1:37969263-38011763 GCA_021464565.1 Rutilus rutilus | reverse complement strand
ATTAAGAACAAAAGACTTTTTGATAATTTATGTCTTTTTATATGTCAATTCTTTTTATATTAATAAAAATAATTGATTTTTTTTCTTCATATTCCTCCCTGGATATTGCATGAAAGGGTTTATGTATAACCTTAATGTGCATGACATGAATATGTGAGAACAAGTTAATTTTCATTTGGGAGATGTAAAAATAATTATTACTTATTAAATAATAATTAATTAATAATTATTAAATCTATTTATTTATTTTTTGGTGGTGGGTCTTAATAAGGAAAAACAAGAAATACTGGGAGAAAGAAAATGTATCCTTAATTATCCTTAAATAAACCTTACTGTATAATTAAATAAGAAATTTATTAAATAGAAAGACATAATAAAAGTATAAAAACAGATGTTTTAACCTCTGACATCGAGAGGGGATATCTGTTTTTAATGACCCTACAAGTGCAGTTAAACCGTCAAAATATGAGCAAAATGTACAGTATATATATATACATATTTTAAATATGAAGGAAAAACAAACACTAAACTCGGTTAAAGTATTTATCGGAATAAATGATTTGGCAAAAAAAGGCAAACTACAGCTTATACAACATATTCAGTTATTAAATATCATTGGTTCTCTCTTGTGTTCATTATTACTGTGTATGACAGCCTGGACAAAAATGATGTTACACAATTTGGCATGATTCATTGCATTACTAGCAAACAATAGACTCAAGCAATATGCTTGAATAAAGGGTGAAGACGCCAGTTTCCCTAGGCCGGACATCACTGTTGGCCACTACTGTACTAATGCTATACAGTCTAACTTCAGGTGATCAAATACAGCACTGAACATTAGTGATTTTAAATGCATAAAAGGAAGTGAATAGTGAATGTGATTTAGTTCTGCGTCACCTTTCTCCTCTCCTCCACCTGTCTCATCTTCATCTCAATGTCTTCCTTCCTGGTGACTTCTTGTTCTTTGAGAGTTTTCAGAGACTCGAGTCGAGCGGGTGGTTTGCTCCTCGGCTTCCCAGCCTCGTCCATCTAACACACATTAGACATGTTTGTCCCAGTGGAACAGAAGTGATCACGCATACGCATACACACACACACACACACATACACACACACACACACACACACACACTCTCTCTCACAAACACACAGACACACTCACACTCACACACACGCACGCATATACTGTAGATTTAAGTAGAAATTACTGTAATTTATTATGCAAGAAAAAGGTTTACTACGAGAGACATGGAACTAGCACATGAGATTGGTTGCCCGGAACAACAGTCGAACGTACAGTTCAGTGCGCATTATATCAAAATGTGAATGCCACAACTGACCAATCAGATTCAAGTATTCCAGAGAGTCTTATAATAATAAAGATGATTCCAGTAATGATTAAAGGCATGTATTAAGTGTACCATTAAGTTTACAAACAATGTGAGTAAAAAAACCCATGAAAAATCAATACAGAAAAGTCCTTCATAAGAGAGCCCTGTTTTTATGGACTTGAGAGTGTTGAAGTTAATCGGAGAATCAGCAGCATTATTCTTTAACATACTTAATATTTTAATATTTAAACTTTAAATCCCTTAAAAATCTGAAAAAAAGATCCACACACGAAAATTGGCCAAAAAGCTCACAAGATTTTATAAATAAATATTCCACAAATAAAGTGCGCAAAACGTTTTCAGGTTCAACCCTTCATCACTACAAACTTATTACCGTAATCAATGTAATATATCGGAACTTTATCCCATATACATAAATAGACTACATAATTATACATACATATCACAACAACAACTACATCATCTACTCAAAGCTTTGAAAATTCTTTAAAATTCCTCAAACTTTAGATCCGTTACCATGATGTTGTAGGCTTCTCCACTGCCGCCCCGCTTCGGCTGAGCAGGAATGATTCCCTGATTCAGCAGCTGCTCCAGGATCTCACTGGACTCGGGTCGGTCTTCGCTTCGCTGGGCCAGTCCAGGACTCTGGGCTACATTTCACACACACAAAATCAATATTAGATTGAGCCTTTCCTCCGTATTTTCTAAGGTTGTTGCATGCAAAACACAATGCTATTAATCAGCTTCCCTTCACTACCTGTCAAAAGTTTGGGATCGGTAAGATTTTTTATGTTTTTAACAGAAGTCTCTTCTGCTCACCAAGACTGCATTTATTTGATTAAAAATAATAAAAAAACAGTAACATTTTTGAAATATTATTATCATTTAAAACAGCTGTTTTCTATGTGAATATATAGTGAAGTGTAATTTATTCCTGTGATCAAAGCTGAATTTTCAGCATCATTACTCCAGTCTTCAGTGTCACATGATCCTTCAGAAATCACTCTAATATGATGATTTGATGCTCAAGAAACATTCATTATTATTATCAGTGTTGAAAACAGTTTTTTACATTTTTATTTCAGGATTGTTTGATGAATAGAACGTTCAAAAGAACAGCATTTATCTGAAATCGAAAGCTTTTGTAAAATTAAACAATAGTTTGGGGTCAGTAAGAATATTTATATTATTTTTGGGGGGAAATAAATAAAATAAATCAATACTTTTATTCATCAAGGATGAATTATATTGATTAAAAGTTACAGTAAAGACATTTATAATGTTACAAAATATTCTTTGGTCTCAAATATCAAACGGTTTTCAACATTGATAATAATAATGAATGTTTTTTGAGCATCAAATCATCATATTAGAGTGATTTCTGAAGGATCATGTGACACTGAAGACTGGAGTGATGATGCTGAAAATTCAGCTTTGATCACAGGAATAAATTACACTTTCCTATATATTCACATAGAAAACAGTTATTTTAAATTGTCATAATTTTTAACAATATTACAGGTATTAATATATTTTCAAATAAATTTAGCCTTGGTAAGCAGAAGAGACTTCTTTTAAAAACATTAAAAATCTTACCGATCCAAAACTTATGACTGGTAGTGAACGACCAGAGTTGGCCAGCAGTTTTTGGTTAAATTAGAGTGAGATAACATAAGCTGTGTTGTTTCCTAACCTCGTAGCGGTGGAAGGAGTCCAGGAACAGATCCGGGGAGAGCGACGGGCTCTCTCGCATCCAGACTGACCCCGCTGTCTGTGGTCCTTTTAGACACGGCGGATTCACCACGGGATCCTCCCTGAGCCACAGCAAACTACATAACATAACAGCAAAGTCAGATATCAGTTTGCATATAACAAAACACTGCCAGTCTACATGGACTCTTAGCCTAGTTAAGCTGGTTTTAGATGGGTTTGACTTGGATAAACCAGTTAAGATCAGTAAACCAGTGTGGCTGGTTGCATAAACTGCTCTTAAAAGTTAGTCATGTAAATATCTTCTTAAAGATTGGTCCTAACTTTTTAAAGTCAGTTACATAAAAAGGTAGATCGGTCTAATTTTAATCAAATAAAATAACAATTAAAACTGATTACCTCTTGTCTTGCTAATAGTTGGTCAAAATAGTTCTTAAAGGGAAAGTTCTCCGAAAAATGTTAATTCTGTCACCATTTCCTCTCCCTCATGTTGTTCCAAACCTGTATGAGTTTCTTTCTTCTGCTGAACGCAAAATAAGATATTTTGAAGAATGTTTGTAACCAAATAGTTGTTGGGCACCATTGACTTCCATAGTATTTTCCCCCTATATTCCGGAAGTTAACTGTAGCCCCACAACTGTTTGGTTACAAATATATTTGACACAATTGTTTTAATTAAATTTTTATTTTTGTGTGTCTGTCCATATTTGACACATTGTTCCAATTTTTTCATTAAAAATGTAAACCCAACGGTTGTGTTCGTCCATATTTGACACATTGTTTCAATTTTTGAATTAAAATGTTTAAACCCAACGGTTGTTTGTCCATATTTGACACATTGTTTCAATTTTTGAATTAAAATATTTAAACCCAACGGTTGTGTTTGTCCATATTTGACACATTGTTTCAATTTTTGAATTAAAAATGTTAAACCCAGCGGTTGTGTTTGTCCATATTTGGTTACAAACATTCTTCAAAATATCGTCCGTTGTGTTCAGAAGAACAAAGAAATTCATACAGGTTTGGAACAACTTGAGGGCCACAGAATTTTCATTTTTTGGGTGAACTATCCCTTTAAGACACAGTGGCTAAGTTTATGGTGGTTGGCTTGCATCGGCTTTAATTATTCATCTAATAACGACAATATTAAATATACCCAAAATCAAAGTTGTGGGGAAAAACATAGCTCTTTATCTTTCAACAGAGGCTATTATATATAACCACTGACGACTCACTCATATTCCCTTCATTATGAATTAATGAAATCATTTTAAAGCCTACCTCATTTCCGTCCAGACTGCTCGGTTTCACGGGTTCAACCACCGTGATTTTGGAGCTCCCGCATCCCATGTTTATCTCTCAGGATTGCGCGCGCTCTCGGTGCGGATTCTATTCGAATACGCGTAAAGTTCTTAAACATTCCAACACATGATCCACGAGCGCGCGAGTATCGTCGTCACGGACTCTCTGCGTTGCTACGGTTCGTTGCTACAATAAATCTGACCCTGTTCCAGAGGTCACGTCACCTGTGATGTTGCCTTGGCTCTGTTCGTCAAAAATAAAAACACAGGTTTATTCTGGTAATTGATTATTAGAACAAACGTATCATCGAGAGTTAATTAGTCACTCGTTTATTTCATTAGAATTTTTACTCATTAACTAAATATCTGAACAAGACACTTTTTTCTTACTATTTTGTGTTTTTTTAAATAAATAAAACTTTATTAGTGGCAAAACTGTTATGATCCTTTTTTAAATTTAATATTCTATAGAAATTTCAGTTTGTCTTGTAGGACCTTATTTGATTTTTAGAATCTTATTGGACATTGTCATATTTTTAAATGGAATATTTCAAAAGTTTGCATTAGGCTATTAAATGTATTTATTTATTTATTAATTAGGATATATATTGCTAATATAAACTTATTATAAACAAGCTGTAAAAATACAATAGGCTACCTTCTGTAATATTTTTTATTTTATAATTTATAATTTTTACACAATAAACATTGAAATAAATATTTAAATAGTTGATTTATATATGTTTGCATAGCTGTAAAAAAATATTATGATGCACTTTCATATTTTAAGATTGAAGTTCTGCGTTTACACTCTTAAAAATAAAGGATTTGTATTGGCATGGGAACCTTTAACATTCATGGCACTTCATTTATAGTGGATTTTTTCTGTAGATTTTTAGAATGTTCACAAAAAAAGGGTTATTTTTTAAAGAATGTTCACTGAAAGGTTCTTCTGCGGCATTGCTGTGAAAATCCCCTTTTGGAACCTTTATTTTTAAGAGTGAATGATGGGACAAATGTGAAACAAAAATCTGTCTATATAAGGCAAACGCTGCAAAATTGATGGTTTCTGTACAGTTAAATGCTTCCAAACACACAGAATATTTGTTTACAAAGCTCAATCAGTTTCTCTATGGGCAATTTACTGTGGATCCCTCGGCAGCCTGGGAACCAATTAGATGTAATAATGCCACATAATAGACCACAAGAATCCCAGTGGACATGCAGCTCACAGGCAGTGTTTTAATTTCCTTTTATTTGCTGCATTTGGCCATGGTTTGACAGATCATCATTATGTCACCTAGACACAGATGCAAACATAACAAGATATCCTTTGGATGACTAATCAGACTTATTGCCATGCAGCACTCAAAGATGCAATAAAATGTAATGTATTTAGTGAATATCTACTAGATTTTAACTAAACAAACAAACCTTCATTTAGTTATTAATATAAATAGTACTGTCAAGGAAAAATATGCATTAAATGTACTGTATTAAAAGAAGCCTTCATAAATACATATAAATAAATAAATAAATAAATACATTATATTTAATAAATATAATAATTTATTGCAAAATATAATTAATAACATATATACATAAATATACATTTAATATAGGCTACATGCACTTTTAATGGCACATGCATAGGCTTATAAATGTGCCAATACAGCTTCTTGAGTCCTAAACTGAATTTTCAATTTGTTTCAATTTTGTTCCAATTTTCAGTTGTTTCAATTTTTAAATTAAACATTTAAACCCAACATTTGTGTTTGTCCATATTTGACACATTGTTTCAATTTTTAAATAAACATTTTAAACCCAACAGTTGTGTTTGTCCATATTTGACATATTATACATTTTTTTTAAATAAAATTTTTAAACCCAACGGTTGTGTTTGTCCATATTTGACATATTATTATTTTTTTTTAAATAAAATTCTTAAACCCAACGATTGTGTTTGTCCATATTTGACACATTGTTTAAAAATGTTATTAAAATTTTAAACCTGTTGTGTTTGTCCATATTTGACACATTGTGTCAATTTTTAAATGAAAATTTTAAACCCAACATTTGTGTTTGTCCATATTTGACCCATTTTTTAATAAACATTTTAAACCCAACAGTTGTGTTTGTCCATATTTGACATATTATAATTTTTTTTAAATAACATTTTTAAACCCAACGGTTGTGTGTCCATATATGACACATTGTTTTAATTTTTGAATAAAAATGTTCATTGTTTAAATGTTTTACTTATTTACATTACTTTACCCAACGGTTGTGTTTGTCCATATTTGACCCAGTGTAGAATTTTTTTTTTTTTTAAAGCGATTAGATTTTTTTATTAGATTTTTTAGATTCAGATTAGATTAAACTGATTTAAACTGGTTTGAATCAGAACGTGAACTTCTTCTGAACTTCCCCATCATAAACCCGAGCAGATCCGCTTCTCGCGCGCGCGCGCATTGACGCCAGAAGATGGTGGTGTCGCTCCTCTTTCCTCCAGTCAACAACACCCACAAACCCTGAACAACCCCGCCTGAAATAAAGCCCTGCAAATGAGAGAAGCTCTTACAGCCTCCTGCCTTACCCCAGCCAATGAAGTCGACTGAAACAGGGCGGTGTGAGCGACTCGACACACTCAATTTGTGAAGTTCGGTCAGAGATTAAACTGTTGCGAGACTCAGTTTGGATGAGACTCACCATGGCGCCCAGTCAGGGGTCCAGGATGCTTAGTAAAGATGATGCGAATTATAAACTTCACTTCCGGATGATTAACGAGCAACAAGTGGAGGACATCACCCTTGACTTCTTCTACAAACCGCACACCATTACTTTACTGACGTTCACCGTCGTCAGCATAATGTACTTTGCGTTTACGAGGTGAGTGAACGGAACACACATCACGTGACTGACAGCATCTTACGAGTCCAAGTCATTTCAGTTCAAAAGGGTTAAATGGTATAATGATGTTTGTTACAATGTTGCCAGAGCTTATTTATGCGACTTGAGTAACAGTGTTGACTCAAAATCTAAGGATATTTTTAATCAAATATTATGTCAAAGCAAACTAATTTCGGAAACTTCCTCGGCTCAAATTTTGCATTTTGTACATATTTTTTCCTGAAGAAAGACATATATATAAGTAGTGATGAAAGCCAAAATATTAAATGTTATGGCTGGACATTTACTGAGTAATTCACTATTTTGGAGAGGGGGGTCAAAATGACAATTTTCACATGAGATTTGGAGCCAAGATTTTTGACCACTAAAAAATGTGTGTACAATTTACTCATGGAGCCGCATTAAGATCTTCATATCTCTTGCCTTGAACCATACAGGGCCTTTAAAATGAAGATACCAAAAGACAAGTTTGTTAAGAACCAGAATCTAAAAGGATATTAAGATATCTTTAATACTTCTTGAGTTACAGCCAAGCAAACTTGGGGCAAAAAACCCAAGAAGTGCTTTTTTTCCATTTTTGAACTGTCACCGTTGACATATAACGCAACAAAGATTGATAAAGTCAACAGATTTAACTAATAGACCCTGCAATCTCTGTGTAAAAATAAAATAATGATGCTTGCATCTTTCTATAGTCATTTTTACCCCCCTGTAATTTGGCTCCAAATCTCAGGTGAAAATGGTCATTTTGACCCTCCTCTACAAAACGGTGAATTACTCAGTAAATATACATCCATGACATTTAATATTTTGGCTTTCCTCTTCATTTATGTATTTCTTTCACCAGAACAAAAATGACACGAAATGAACCACTAGTATCTCACAACAATAACACTGGTCTACATTATTCTCCATTCATTTGCCACGCCAGTAAGTCTGGTGACAGTGTGTGAAAGGTGACATTCATGACGCCATCATGTCTCTGATATGTTATCTGTACCTCATGTTTTATTGTGGCAGGGATGATGGTTATCCTGATAATAACCTGCGTGTTGGTCTCCTGCTGGTCGTCTCTTTCTTTCTTGTTATCAGTATTCTTGCATTCCCCAACGGTACAGTCATTCTCCGTTTGCTTTAAACAAATAAGATACAAACACTGTTTAAGTGAGTGCTTTCATTAAAGGGAAATTCTTTCTTTATTTGCTCGCTCTCATATCTTTTAAAACCCATTTGACTTTATTTCTTCCATTGAACGCAAACACAAATATTTAAAGCTGAATATCCAAGCTTCTCAATGAAAGCACAAGCATTTACTTAAAAATAGTAAATCATATAGATATTCAACATATTTGATGGCTACTTTTCCCTCGTTTTATAGGTCCTTTCACAAGACCACATCCTGCAGTATGGCGCATGGTTTTTGGTGAGTCTTTTATTTTGTGTTCACTTATCAGCATCTCTGTTGATTTAGCCTCCAGTGTCTTGACTTATTGGTGCTTTTGTCAGGTCTCAGTGTCCTTTACTTCCTCTTCCTGGTGTTCCTCATCTTCCTGAACCTGGATCAGGTGAAGACGCTGTTGTATTGGCTGGATCCCAATCTACGTTACGCCACACGAGAAGCAGATATCATGGTGAGCTTAGATATGGCTTATTTAAATATTTCATTACATTGTTTTTATGCCAACAATAACAAAACTCTGGGCAACTCAGTCATTATTTATTCACAAAGAGCACCTGAGCTTGTCTCACTTCTCCACTCTGTGGTTTCTACCATCTTTTATCTTGTTGAGATATGTTACTCCGGGTATTATTTTCCACCATGGATCCTTGGCTTTGATTGGAGTTTCATAATAACTCTATTTACATAACAAGATAAACAGAGACTCTTGCTGTGATTCATAATTATTGAACATGTAGCCTAGGGAAGTCAAACAGAGTTCACTTTTTCAGAGTTCACTTTTTCAAGTGTTTTTTCCATTCATTTCCCCCATAGGAATTAAAAAAAAAGTCTTCGTTAAAGCATTATAAGCCATGATGCACCAAACCAACCAGCTACAAGCAGAATTGCAAACTTTGATTTGAAGCAAAAAAAGTATTTGAAAATCAGACAGAAAAACGAAGTCACAAGATTTAACGATTTTAGTGAGGGAAAGAACTACAATTCCACAAAGCATTGTGATCGAATTAAAAACAATAAATAAATATAAAACTACTCATTTAAAATGTTTAAGTGTATTGCAAAATACTATATATATATATATATATTTATATAAATCAATCAATATATATATATATATATTTTTTTTAAATATATATATATATATATATAAAAAAAATATATATATAAATATATATATATATATATATATATATATATATAAAAAAAAAAATATATATATATATATATATATATATATATATAAATAAAAAATATATATATATTTATATAAATAAATGTTTAAAGCGAAGCGAGACTTTACATCATTCACAGTGTTTCATGGGGGTGGGCGGAGCTAAATAACTCTTAGCATGTTTTGCTTGTTGCGACTTTCTGATTGGTGGAATTTTCTGTACAGCATCATGGGTAATGTAGTTTTTCACCACAAATTCCATAGTTAATGTGATTATTTTAAAAACTGAGTTGAAATAGTGTGGGCTGTAGGTGTGGGTAATACCATTGTTTAACAGCCTCATTGCACACAGTAGGTCTGTCTTTAAAGGTTTATAAGTTATCCTTAAAATCAATTTCCCTATAGAAAATGAATGGAGGAGTTTTTTCACTGTTGTGCTCTAATGAATAAATAAAATAAATAAATAAATGAGTGTGCATAAATAAATTATAAATATATAAAATAAATAAATCTCACTGCAGTGCTATTTTAGTTTTTATTTTAGTTTAATACAGTTTTATTGATATTCTGAATTATTTTAATATTTTTAGTTTTCATTCATAAGTTTAGGTTTTAGTCATTTCTTTATGTGCTGTCATTTTATTAGTTTAATTTTTTTAAAGTTTAGTTTAAATGTATTCTTCGTTCAGTTTTAATTTCAGTTTGTTTTAGTTTTTATTTATTTCCAGGTAATGCTTCAACTTTAGTGCCAAGGCAACATTTCTCATTTTAATTAGTTTCTTTTTTAACTTATGGTTATATTTTATTTCAGCTTTATTTAAACAAACAGAAATGTCTTTAATGGGTTTAGTTTCAGTTCACAAAAATAACCCTGGGTCAGTGTCACATAATCCGAGATTTCCTGCATAATATAATCTTTGTCGACGGCTCCATGACAATCGCATTCATTTCTACAGCCGATCGTGGTCACGACATACTTAGATTAAGTCTGAGCTGTGTAGTTTAATACCCTCCCTTATTAAGTGTGTGTGTTTCTAATCCAGTGAATCATGATTAATTATTGTAAGCTTTCTGTAAGAGGTTTCCACAGTCTGGCTGCGGACGTTCAGCCAATAGGATTATTTGAATCTCTGTCCATTGACATCAGACACCATGTCCTTCACTGTCTCTCACTGTATCTGATTTTTACCAAGGGAAAGACAGCTTGACACTTAAAGGGATACTTCACCGATTAGCATTAAGCTTTGTATCAGTAGAAACCCAGTAGTATTCTCGAATGACCGTGCTTCCCTCCCTCATGTCCCCGTGAGACGAGAGATTTCTGGATTGTGTGTCTGGAAAAAAACCTTAGATGATGCAAAACTCATCATTTAGCATCTGAGGCTTTTCTGTCCAGAGGCGAGAGACTACAGCCAGTAGGAGGAGTTCGTTCTGCATGTCTTCAACCCGCCCATAGGGGGATCTCACTATAAAACAGCGTCTTTTCAGTTTCGAGTCGACTAGTAGCCTAGTTGTATCATTTCTTCCCATACTGCCCTCTGTAACCGGTAGGTGTGGCTTGGGAGTGGCCTCGTAGGGCAGCGAAGCAAGTGCATTCTGGGAGTTGTAGTCTTTCATCCACATGAGCCAAAAATACATTTTCTGGCTTTTCTCGGTCTAGAAGGCACCAACTTCTAAAGTAATTTCACATTTCTACTAAATAAATGACCCAATTTAAATACACATTCATCTTTCCAGCGGTGAAATATCCCTTTAAGGTCCTTGCACACTGAGTCTGAAATTTTCGTATTCGTGATTCGGTGGCTCTGAATTGTCAAAACACCTCTGAAAATGGTTGCTACGGATGTGTAAACGTGATTGACACAACGTGAGGTCATATTTATTTTTTAATGTGCGCAAATATCGGACTCGGTGTGCGAGGACCTTTACTGTACATGCATTTGACTTATTTATTTATTTTAATCCCATTTTTTTTACAGGAGTATGCGGTAAACTGTCACAACATCACGTGGGAGCGCATCATGAGTCACTTTGACATCTTTGCCTTTGGTCATTTCTGGGGTTGGGCGATGAAAGCTCTGCTCATCCGCAGCTACGGCCTCTGCTGGACCATCAGCATCACATGGGAGCTCACAGAGGTAATGCACTAATGTTTTTGAAAGAAGTCTCTTAAGCGGTCTGCATTTATTTGATAAAAAAAATACAGTAATATTGTGAAATATTATTCCAATGTAAAACAGCTGTTTTCTATGTGAATATATAGTGAAATGTAATTTATTCCTGTGATTGAAAGCTGAATTTTCAGCATCATTACTCCAGTCGTCAGTGTCACATGATCCTTCAGAAATCATTCTAATATGATGATTAAGAAACATTTATGATTATTAGCGATGTTGAAAACAGTTGTGCTGCTTAGTATTTGTGTGGAAACCGTGATGCATTTTTTCAGAATTCTTTAAAAAAGTAAAAAAGAACAGCATTTATATGCAATACAATCTTTTGTAACGTTAAATATGTCTTTACTGTCACTTTTGGTTGGTTTAATGCGTCCTTGCTGAATAAAAGTGGAATATTTAGTCTATCTGTAAAGGCTTTTTGGATTTGATTTTTAATTTGACACCATGAGTGGGTACGGGTGTCTTTCCCAATCGAATACCTTGGAATTAAGGACTGATTAAGCAACTTCCTCATAACTCCATACTTAGCAAGAATTACTGTAAAGGAAGTATGACAAAATGTTCTTTGACTAAGAATGCACTTAATAAAATATAAAAGGTAAGCCCTGATCATTTGTATGTATGACTATGAATACTGATTGAGGCAAGCTTGTTTAAAGTCCCCCTGTGGTGAAAATCCAGCTTTTAATGTTGTTTATATGTCTATGTGGTGTTTTTAATATGCTTTAAGACAAAGCATGTGTAAGTTCATAAGTCGACACCATTGCTGAGTATTTCCTCCTTAAAACTGCAGTGAACCAAAGACAGTCTCAAAAACACGCTTTGAAATCGCTGGTGTTTCTGACGTCACAAACTACCTTGTAACCAATCAGATCAATGTGTGATCGTCAACCAGTGGATCTCTGAGCTGAGCGAGTGAGTGGAGGCGGGGCTCATTTGCATATTTATAGAACCGCGCATACTAAATGAGGCAAGGGTGTCGAGTTACATTCAAACTATTTTAAGACATGCATAATTTTTTTTCAAGGAATTTTTTTTTTAAATATGTCATTTTGGTGACCAAAGATGAGTTTTAAGGGATACAATTATTGACTACAGGGGGACTTTACTTCCAGACGCTTATGAGTTGAAACCAGATTTACAGACCTCATTATCACAATGCACAATAGTGTCTCAGAGTTGAGCGGTGAAAACCACCTGGATTGCTATAGAGGGCATAACACAACCTGTTGCTTTATCTGTCTCTCTCTATCTTTCTTCCTCATTCAGTTGTTCTTCATGCACCTCCTGCCAAACTTTGCAGAGTGTTGGTGGGATCAAGTCATTCTTGACATCCTGTTGTGCAATGGAGGAGGCATTTGTCTTGGCATGACTGTGTGTCACTTTTTAGAGATGCGTACCTACCACTGGGCCAGTATCAAGTAAGCTCTTTTTACCATTAATCTGTGTCTGAAACCAACACTTGTAATAGGCTTGATATATGAATATAAATATAAATATATATATATATATATATATATATATATATATATATATATATATATTAGTGTTGCAGAAATGACACTCACTTAAAGTCCCCTGTCGTCAATAGTTTTATCCCTTAAAACTCATATTTGGTCACCAAAATGACATATTAAAATGTATTTTCCTTAAAAACAAATTCTTCATGCCTTAAAATAGTTTGAATGTAACTCGACACCCTTGTCTCATTTAGTATGCGCGGTTCTACGAATATGCAAATGAGCCCCGCCTCCACTCACTCACTCACTCAGCTCAGAGATCCACTGGTTGACGATCACATGTTTTTGAGACTGTTTTTGGTTCACTGCAGTTTTAAGGAGAAAATACTCAGCAATGGTGTCGACTTATGAATTTACACATGGTTTGTCTTAGAGCAGATTAAAAACACCACATAGACATATAAACAGCATTAAAAGCTTGAGTTTCACCACAGGGGGACTATAAACCTTAATGTTATTACCTATACAAAATGAAAGCTTATGAGAATAATTATTAAACTTATGCCAGGAGCAGTAGTTACACACACCCACATCGACACCCTCCATGATTGCGTTGTGCTCAGATATAGAGATTAGCTACCTGTGTTAACTCCAAACCTGTTTTGCACTACATTCTTGTTGTATCCGGAGATCCAGGGTTCGAAGGTCACTGGAGTAGTCCACTACTAGGGTGTTCAAGTGTCTAGGATCATGCTAAAGCAGTGGTTTGTGTGTTTTGAATGTGTTTAGGGATATACACACCACCACAGGCAAGCTGAAACGGGCCGTCATGCAGTTCACTCCCGCCAGCTGGACGTATGTGCGCTGGTTTGACCCCAAATCCTCGTTCCAGAGGGTGGCTGGAATCTACCTCTTCATGATAATATGGCAGGTGTGCCAAGCTTCAGCAATACACATGATCTAAAACATAAAAAGTATCAAACTTTTCTGTTGATGCTACGTTTAAGTTCAATATGTCACGCATAAACGCCACAAACTTTCCTCTAAGCCACAATGTTCAACGTAGGGTGCATTTAAATTATAGAATCATGGTGGGGAAAAAAATTGGTATTGATCATAATCAGGATTTCATTATGATTATTGACAGTGAAATTTATTTTGTGCACATTTTTTGTACTTTTAAAAAGAAACATTTAATAATAAAGCTGGATAGAAAGCATATGAGGCTAAAGTTTGTGCAGCAAAACTACTTGTCCCGTCTTTCAAGTTTTTAAAGCTACGGATCAGAAGTTTGGGTTCAGTAAGATTATTTTAATGCCCTCCTACTCTCTACGGCTGCATTTATTTGATTAAAAATACTGTAAAAACAGTACAATTGTGAAATATTATTACAATATAAAATGTAACTTATTCCTTTGATCTAAGGGAAAAAAAAGTATTAATGATCCCAAATATTTGAACGCAAGAGTTGATACCTAACGTCGTGTCCTAACCAGACGCAATCCAAAATCACAGCCAATCAGAAGAGCGTGTGGGCGGAGTCTCTCTGCAAGTGCACTGCACTCACAGCCAATCAGAAGAGCGTGTGGGCGGAGTCTCTCTGCAAGCGCACTGCACTCACAGCCAATCAGAAGAGCGTGTGGGCGGAGTCTCTCTGCAAGCGCACTGCACTCACAGCCAATCAGAAGAGCGTGTGGGCGGAGTCTCTCTGCAAGCGCACTGCACTCACAGCCAATCAGAAGAGCGTGTGGGCGGAGTCTCTCTGCAAGCGCACTGCACTCACAGCCAATCAGAAGAGCGTGTGGGCGGGGTCTCTCTGCAAGTGCACTGCACTCACAGCCAATCAGAAGAGCGTGTGGGCGGAGTCTCTCTGCAAAGCGCACTGCACTCACAGCCAATCAGAAGAGTGTGTGGGCGGAGTATCTCTGCAAGCGCACTGCACTTGCAAACAAATGGATAAATACATACTCAAACTCATAAATAGTATACCATTTTAACATTATTAAAATACATACTGAGTGACTGAAACAATCTCTGTCATAGAACACAGTTGTGCACAGTCTGAATGTTCTTGTTTTACTTTAATTTATTTTCAGGTTATGAGGTGAATTGTCCATGTCGCTTTCAGTACAGTTATAAAGGTCACGAAAAAATTATTTTCATACTCACATTAAACCCTTTTAACATAAATTAAAGTTCATAATCAGTACCTGAGATTATCATTGCCACACTTTGTATGTTGTTATTTCAGCCGCAACGTCACAGAAATAGAAAATTGCCCAATACATCCAGAAGGATGTAAACAAACAGCGCCGGTCGTAGATCACATATTCAGCATTTTTGGGTTTTGCTCACTTTTTCCTCTTTCTTTTCCCTTCCAACAGCTCACAGAGTTGAACACGTTTTTCCTGAAGCACATCTTCGTGTTCCAGGCCTCTCATCCTCTCAGCTGGTGCCGGATCCTCTTCATCGGGATCATCACTGCCCCCACAGTGCGGTAATGTTCAAATACCTTCATCTGTGTTCCAGCATAATCCCTTGAAACAAACCTTTCTCTGAACTGGCACTTCTCACTCCACCAAACAATATTAAAGTGGTCCCATTATGCTTTTTTTCCATGTTCATCTTTCTTTAGTGTGTAATGTTGCTGTTTGAGGATGAGAAAGCTCTGTAAAGTCTTTCCACCGGGAGTTCTTCTCTATATCAGTGTCAGTGTTTCTGAACTCCCTGAAACGCCTCCAGTGTAGTCTTGAGTTTCTTCCGGGAACGAACACGTCACAATATTCCTCATTTAAATAATTAATACGCAGAATAAAGGGGCGGGGCCTGTTTGAGTTAATTAGTAGTGTGTTAAACTGGCAGTTATGGTAAGGGGCGGGACATTTCCCAAACACACTCTAACGCTCGACCAATCACAACACACTGCTCCAGCCGACCAATCAGAGCACAGTGTGCTTTTCAGAAGGAGGGGCTTCATAGAGACAGGAACTAAACGGGTGTGTTTCCCGAAAGCATCGTTAGCCAACTATGGTCGCAAGTTCCGTCATTATCAGCAGTTCAATGAGTCGGTGTTTCCCGAAACCATCATTCTAACGAACATTCGCAAAGTTGTGTGTTTGGAGCGACAGATCTCGACCTGTGTTTAGAAGCAGAGTTTCTAGTTTGCATGACGTGGACTCAATAAATCCTTATCTTGAGCAAAATAAGAAAGCTGACATTCAGTGCAATCTGTATCTTTTATTTAGAATACATGCAAATGCAATTTACGCCTTTTAGTTTGTCAAGAGATTTAAAGCGTTGTTTTTGAAATGCGAACGAGCTCTAGTGTGTAAGAACGAGCCAATGATTGAGTCCGGAAATAAAGCAAAATAACTGAAATAAATGAGAAATAGTCCTCAGATTGCCATGTCTGTAATTTATAGCGAAACATCTAGCGTTAATTAGATCTCAAACAGATTCATTAAAAGAAGTTATTACTCTTTAATAATAACATGAGAACAAGAACTGAGGATCATGAGAAAGCCTGTTCTTTTATTCATGGAGATTATTATTGATTTATAGTGGAGCGTGGTCCGATGATGATTTCCATTCTTTCATATGTTCAATTATATTAAATAAATACATCCCACTGTGGATAGTGAAGTTTGGCAGGTGTTTATACATCCATTGTACTGTTCAACGCCAGAGGTCTCAAATAACTTGTCATTTGTATTTAGGCAATACTACGCATATCTAACAGACACCCAGTGCAAAAGAGTGGGAACACAGTGTTGGGTGTTCGGGTAAGTGCATGTTTATTTATCTAATGCAAAAATTCTATGAAATACCTGTCGACACAAGGATTTTTTTATATTTATAGTTTAGGCGGTAGGTTTTCCAGTTTGGATGTTTTGGCTCTTAAAATCATCAACAGACGATGACTTAAAAGTATAGTTAATAAAAAAATGAAGATTTTGTCATCATTTATTGTTTCAAACCATATCTTGTGAACATAGAAGATATTCTGAATGTTTTACATTGGCGATGATAGTCATGTTGATTTGGACCCCATTGACTTTCATTCTTTCAATTGGATCGACGTGACAGAGTTTTCATTTTTGGGTGAAACAGATGAAGTCTGTGTCATATAATAATTCTGTCTGTTTAATTGGGAACAGATTTTTGATTTACACTGGTATAGATACAGAGACATTTAATACATAGCATCAGTTTAGGTTTAATAACTATTGACTTCCATCTTTACCACAGCTGGTTTAGTCAGAATCAGCTGATTTTCATCTTGTTTGCCAGACAGTCTTTCTTTTCCCATTCGATTCTTAACAATGGCTGTATTTTCTCCAGGTCTGCCAGATTATTCCTACATAGTCTGGTGACTAGAGTTAACAAACCTCACTGTTGTGTTTGTAAATCCTATCTAGAGGTTTGTAATATTTTTAGTAGAAAGTATTTTTATTTTTATTGAAAGTTTTGTGTACAAGACATACAATACCACTAGAAGTATTTGATGCATTTTTAATAGACAATAGTTGTCAAACTAAAAATGAAGGTTCTGTCATCATGTACTCACTCTCATGTCGTTTAAAACGTGTATGACTTGTTTGTCTTTCTTCTGTTCATTTTTTTTTTTTTTTTGTCCACATAATAAAAGTCACTGCTGTTTTCAACAGTTTTTCTCAAACATTCTTTAAAATATCGTAATATTAATGTATTTATTTGTTGGCATGCCATTTTGTGCCTTAGTTTTCAAAGACGGTCGTACATTAAGTGCGGTTTAAGTGTCCTAACACTCTTCGGGTCACTGTATTAGTGCTTTAAAACGGTTTGCGTTTACGAGTCTGTGATTCTGTTCTTCCTCATAGAGCCATTGCTTTCCTGGAGGCGCTGGCTTGTGTCAAATTTGGACATGACTTGTTCTCAAAAACACAGGTTCTTTATGTGGTCCTTTGGCTTTTGTGTTTGGTGAGTGTTTTTTCTTTTATTCATAATTATTTGTTTATATAAATAAGAACAAATATTATGCATATTATCTTTTAAAATGCACCTTTGTTTTAGAGCCGTGTTTCTTAACAGATATTGAATCCTTAACAAATACTGTCTACGTTCTTATATACTGTGACTGTGCATCGGTCTGACTATACATGACACACTGAATGTTTACAGATGAGACTTTGTGTGTTTCTGTAAACTATATACAGTGTCTGAGATCACACTGAGAATCTGAATTAAATAATCTTAAGAACAGGGGTTTTCAAACTTCTTGAAGCCACGGACTATTACGTATGAATCTTCCCGTTGCCACATAATAATCATGTTTAAAGATCAGTAAAACATGTTCTGGAAAATGTACATACATTTACATATCTGTATCCTTTTTTCCTACCTACACTGCAAAAAAATGCTTTTCTTACTTAGTATTTTTGTCTTGTTTCCAGATTCGAATATAAAAAAAAAATCTTAAATCAAGATGCATTTACTAAAGTAGTAAAATGCCATAAGATATTATGTCTTGTTTTCTGGGGAAATTAATCAAAATTAAGTGAGTTTTTGCTTAAAACAAGCAAAATGATCTGCCCATGGGGTAAGAAATATAATCTTGTTTCTGTTTGAATATTAAGATTATTTTTCTCACCCCATGGACAGATCATTTTGCTTGTTTTAAGCAAAAACTCACTTAATTTTGATTAATTCTCCCGGAAAACAAGACATAATATCTTATCTAATTTTACTCATCTAGAAAATGCATCTTGATTTAAGAATGTTTTTGGATATTTGGACTGGAAACAAGACAAAAATACTAAGTAAGAAAAGCATTTTTTGCAGTTGTGTACTGTGAGATGTAAAAACCTGAAGAGAAACATAAAATATGACAGTCATTATTCTCCGAGTTTGAAAACCCCTGCTTTATAATATTTATGTTAATGAAATAATAAGCAAATTACTTGATCATGTGCAAGTGGGACAAACCAGATACTAAGAAACTAATTTTTCACTTTGGCTTTTTGCTTAAATTATTATGCAGATAATATATAATTTGGATAACACTTTATTTTACAGTGTCATTGTTACATGTTACATGTAATTACTGTAGTAATAACTATGAATTATGCATAATTACATGCAATTAACCCTCAACCAAATGGTCATCTAAATCCTAACCCTATAGTAAGTACATGTAGTTAATTATTATTACTCAGCACTTAAATGTATAATTGCACTGTAATGACACCTTAAATTAAATAAAGTGTAACCATAAATTATATTGTTATAACTGAAATAATTTTGTGTTGTTTCTCTCATACACCTCATGCCACCTTCCAGGCTTTCCTTACTCTTCTCTGTCTGTATGGGATGGTTTGGCACGAGCAGAATTATGGGAAGAGACTGAAGGTAAACACCATAACATGATATGCTGAGCGATGCCGAAATCCTCAGTGAATCAGTGGATTCTTCATCAAGAATGTAGTTCTATGCTGTCAACTGGTCAGTCACAATTTCACTAAATTTGCATAGAGAGAGGAAGCCACAATGATGCATTAATGATAATTTCTCTCTGGGTTTTAGTGCAAGTCTTGGATTATTTCACTGTTTTGTGCTGCATATCAAATGTTGATTCATTGATAAATCTCTTAACCTTCACAGAGTATTACAGATTGTGACGACAGCAGCATCATTGACCTGTCAAATGCCAAAGGTAACATACAATCTGATAACACACACACACACATACATAAATGCATGCATATATATATATAATATATATATATATATATATATATATATATATATATATATATATATATATATAGTTATATATAGTTATATATATATATATATATATATATATATTTATATATATATATATATATATATATATATATATAGTTATATAGTACAGGCCAAAAGTACATTTGTTTTAATGTTTTTGAAAGAAGTTTCTTCTGCTCATCAAGCCTGCATTTATTTGATCAAAAATACAGAAATAAAATGTAATATTGTGATATATTATTACAATTTAAAATAACTGGTTTTCAATTTATTATACTTTAAATTATCATTTATTTCTGTGATGCAAAGCTGAATTTTCAGCATCATTACTCCAGTCTATCACATGATCCTTTAGAAATCATTCTAATATGATGATTCATTATCAAAGTTGGAAACAGTTCTGCTGCTTAATATTTTTTCATAACCTGTGATACTTTTTTTCAGATACTTTAATGAATAAAAAGTAAAAGAAGCAAATGTTTTAAAAATATAAATCTTTTGTAACAGCAATCTACACTACTGGTCAGTAATTTGGGGTCAGTAATTTTTTCTCTTTCTTTTTTTGAAATAAATCAATACTTTTATTCAGCAAGGATGTGTTAAATTGATAAAAAGTGATAGTAAAGAAGATTTATATTATTAGAAAATATTTTTTTATTTTGAATAAATGCAGTTTTTTTTAACCTTTTATTCATCAAATATATTAGGCAGCAGAACTGTTTCCAACACTCATAATAAATCATCATGTGATAGACTGGAGTAATGATGCTGAAAATTCAGCTTTGCATCACAGAAATAAATGATCATTTAAAGTATAATAAATTGAAAACCAATTATTTTAAATTGTAATAATATTTCACAATATTACTTTTTTTTTTCTGTATTTTTGATCAAATAAATGCAGGCTTGATGAGCAGAAGAAACTTCTTTCAAAAACATTAAAAATAGTAATGTTTCCAAACTTTTGGCCTGTACTTTATATTCATTTAATTTATTGTTAATTTATTTATCTATTATTTTATTTTAAGATTAATTAATATTTATTTATTTGTATCTATTTATTATTTATTTGTTTATTTTCATTTAATTTATTATTATTATTATTTATCTATTTGTTTATTTATGTAATTTAATTTATTATTTATCTATTTGTTTATTTATTTTATTTATTTATTTATTTAATTAATTCATTAATTTTGATCTGTTTATTAATATTTGTTTATTTTAATTTCATTTGTTATTTATCTGTTTATTTATTTATTTGTATTTAATTTATTATTATTTATCTACTTATTTAGTTTTATATTTTTATTTATTTTATTATTTATTTGTATCTGTTTATTATTTATTTGTTTATTTTAATTAAATGTATTGTTACTATTATTATTATTATTATTATTTATATATCTATTTGTTTATTTTTTTATTCAATTTATTATTATTAATTTATTTGTTTGTTTATTTATTTTATGTTTTATATATTTTAATTTAATTATTTATTTATCTATTTGTTATTTATTCATTTATTACTATCATTAGCAGAGAGAAGCTCAAGTAGAAACTCCAGTTCATCGAGGAGAAGAAAAGGAGGTTCTGGAAAAAACAAATCAATCAATGGATCAAGCGGCAAGAAGTGAACACAGGCCGATGATCCTCAGCGGACCTGAACACACACATACTCAAGCGGTGAAAGAACGAGTGTGTCATAAACGGCAGAAGAGAGGGACAGCGGTGAGCAGGCTGATACACCGAGGACACACTCCTAGTACTACACTAGTTTTATTTTCAGAGCACTTGGAAGGACAGAAGGATTTGTGGTACGCCAGGTGTAGCGTACATGACACGGCACACACTCTCTACTGGCACTGATGTGGATTTCATATGTCTGAAGTGAATGTTTGCAATGGCAGCGTTATTCAACTTCTGTTCTTATTACAAATATTGTTCATGCAGAACAAGCCCCTGTCTTAAAGTTTGCACATTGTTCTGCACTTTCCCTGTAATCAGTGAATGTCTTTTGACTCACACATACCCTATGCATTGATCAGGGCAAGAAGTTTATGCAACATTTGATCATATGCATAAGAACAGAAGCTCTACTTTTGTGAATGTATGCACTTGTTTTAATGCAGTGTGATCTTGGCACAGATGTTTCAGCTTTTCCAGCCTTAAATGTCCTCTTTTAAATTAAAGCTGTGTAGAAGGAGAGGCATTTACATTAAGAGCTGTTGAGTTATTTAAATATAATATGATTCAGCTTTTTTGGCAACATGAAAAAGCGGTTTATTGTAGTGTCAGTTTATAGTTTTCTTTTGTGTCAAGATTATTTATCATCATTCCTATGTGAGAATGCGCGGTCATGCATGAATGATTTTAGACCCGTAATGTGTTCTTTGTGAGGCCTTTAAATGACTATGCATTGCACATTAACGTTTGCAAAACCCACATTTAATGAAACCTGTTTCTAAAATACTTTGTGTTGTTCCTAGTCACGAGTGAATTTTTTTTTTTTTCATGGGTTACTAATACTAAATGGTAACAATATGATTATATTAAGGTACTATCATGTGTTTGTTGTTTTGCCTTATTTAATTTTTTTGCATTACATTTTTCATGGACCAAATTGTGAGCAATACCCAAACTGTTAACTATGCAGAATCCAATAATTATTTAAACTAAAAGAGACTGCATGTTTGTCAAACTTGAATCTGCCACCGCACTATTCTCATATCTGATGATTTCAAACCTCTAATGTGATCATATGGAGCAATGATTACATTTTTGTTTGAAAAATGTAGTTTTTATCAGTTTATATGAATGGTTGGACAGTAAGAAATGTTATTTTCACTTTCTTAATACATTTATACTGTATCGTTGAGTAAAATTTTCAAATAAAATACAGAATTGAAGTGTGTTTGCTTCTTATTAATTGTATAATTATTATTTGAAGTCCTAGTTTGAGGAAAAATGTGTTAAACCTTGTCATTTCAAAATAATTTTGCGCTGATACTGGCTTGCTTATCTTACTGTAAATGTAAAAACAAATAATAATAATAATAGTATTTAATATAGTATTTAGTATTTATTTTATGAAGTATTTAAATCTGATTGGTTGTCAAGAGTCTTGTTCCAATATGGATGTTGACCCAGGAGCGCGTGGAATCAGTTTCACCAAATATTTATGACTTATTGGTTACAATTAATCTGATATAAACTTAAAATTCTCCCTACATTTTATTTTATATCATTATACATTTTTTAAATAAATTAATTTTTTATCTATTTATCGTTCATTTATTTTCTATTAATCTATTTTTATTATTTTTATTTGATTTGTAAATTATTTAATTTATATATTTAATCTATTTAGCATTTATTTATTTAATTTGATCTATTTGTTATTTATTTAATGTAGTATTTATCTTTTTTTCTTCTTTTTTTTCTTTATTTATTAATGTGTTTTTAATTTTCACAGAGAGAAATATTTCAGAACTAATATCGCCCTTCTTCATAATTTATCCAACATGCCATTAAAGAAATAAGTGTAGTAATAATAATAATCATCATAATATAATAATAATTATTATAGTATCTATTTATGACTAAAGTCTGATTAAACTCAGAATTCACGTTTGAGCTATAACTCTGTAGTTTATCTTGTTGAACAAAATATGAAAGTGTCTTCACGTAATGTTTACCACAGACTTTTTTTATTTATTTGTTTTACTCATATCCGCCTGAAAACCCCAAAACATTCCCGAACTTACGGTCACCGTACGAGCCATATCAGTTGTCCTACAAACTGACGTCAATATTGAACGCATTTGTGTATATCCGAACTCCATTTCCCACAAACCCCAGCGCCGAAGTGGCTGACGGTATATTGGAGAGCTGCGCGGTGACAGCGCGGAGCGCTACTGAGCAGACTCAATCTAGTTAGCCATGGCGGCGACAGGAGGAGGGAAAATCAGATCAAGAAGATATCACATCGCTTCAAAACCGTATGCGAAAGGCAAACAGGTAAATAAAACGAAGCCCTAGTCGCCACGACAAGGATTTTAGCAGTTGTTAGCTTAAGCCGGACCGGTGGTTTAGCGGCGCGTTGTGTTTTTTGTAAACAGGAGGCATTTTGAGGCCTGTTTCAGGCCTGTTCACGTTCCTTCAGCAAACGGTCTCAACGCTGTCACCGCAAAACCGTTAATTAATTTGACTGAATACACACAGCCGTTCGGCGTGGAAAATACTCGAAAATGTGTTGTTAGAGAGGAAAAATTTGAATGTATTTTACTAATTTCAAACAACCGCGTGAACGTGTTTCAAACACAACACGTTAGCCGTTAGCTGCCGCTCGCACCGGCGGCGAACAGCAGTGCGCACATTTAAACAAACCTAAGAGCATTTAAACAGCATTGTGTTATGGTTACCCTCTAAATAAATAGTTCTTTATACTCTGACGCGTATGTCTCCATTTAACATTATATGAGGCTAACTTGGGCTTCGGAGCACTTTCGTCCGTTTTCTTTACTTGTATTTCATGTCTAAGTCGAGAGATGAATTGGATGTGATTAGCGAGTCTGATACGTGTTTGTGTAAAAGTTAAAAGCACAGGTTGATGTTAATGCACTGGGTTTGTCATCATGAGGAAAGGCGGGATGAATGTGCGTGTCGTGACGTGTTTTCAGAGGGATCTGAACCTCACATGCACTGGAAACCCTTAAAGGGAAAGTTCACCCAGAAATGATCCCATACTTTACTCGCACTCAAGCCACCTTAGCTAGGTGTATATGACTTTATTATTTCAGCCAAACACAATTGGAGTTATATTAAAATGATCCTGGTTCCTTCAAGCTTTATAATGGGAGTGAATGATACCTGAGATTTTGAAGCTCAAAAAAGTCCATCCATCATAAAAGTAATCCATACAGCTACAGAAGTTAATGAAGCAAAGTGATGCGTTATTGTAGGAAAAATATCTATATTATAACTTTAGAAAGCATAATCACTATGCAAGAGTGACCTCTGACCCGACGCATAACTTCCCAGGTGAAAAAGACGTACTATCAACTGTATTCAAAATGAGTGTTTCAAATATACTATAATGCATTTTTAATACATTTAACAGTACATCTTTTTCACCTGGGTTACTGATGAATGCAGAAGCGCAGAGGATCGAGCAAAAACACTGGTCATGAATTAGAAGTATAAAACAAATTTTTTTAAAGAGAAATGTGGAGGAGTTTGAGTTTCTACTCTTACCTGAGCTTATGTTACTCCTATGTCATGCGTCGGGTCAGAGGTCACTCTTCCACCAGATCTAGACTCGTGTATGGCGTTACTGGAAGCCATTGATTATAGATTATAAAGTTATAAATATGGATATTCACGCTCCAGAAGGCCTTTATTAACACCTGGAGTCGTATGGATTACTGTTATGATGGATGGATAGTCTTTGGGCTTCAAAATCTCAGGTACCATTCACTCCCATTATAAAGCTGGGAAGAGCCAGGTTTTAATACAACTCCGATTGCGTTTGGTTGAAGTAAGTCATATGCACCTAGGATGGCTTGAGGGAGAGTAAATTATGGGATAATTTTAATATTAGGGTGAACTATCCCTTTAAATGAGGAAATACATGCACAATATTTTCTGTTGACACATTGGGCATCATAACCCCTTGTTCCTCTGCTTGCCAACTTCGCATAAACTGCGCAAACTATAGTTTCATAGAATCCAATTAGAAAGTGACTTCTTTTTCCCTCCACAAATTTACAATAAAATGTATAAGGGAAAGTTCCTTTCCTGTGTTGAGATATATATCTAATTTATTTTAATTTCAAATCTTCCATGTTGCCTCTCACTTTATATAAGGTGATTAAATGTAATGATTAAAACAATGCTGTTTAAGTATCACATGCAACAGGACAACTTTCCCTAAGCATGTCATGTCAGCCTTTAGGCACGTTTACTAGATTAGATGACATTATAGAGTGGAAGCATACATTTTTTTTTTACACATTTTTGCAGTATTGATTGGATTGCACTGAGCGCACACTGTTGACAGGAAGTGACTTGTGTTGCAATGCGTGAGGCCCCATCCGTGTGCATTAGCTGGTTTCATATTCACGTTCATGCTGTTTATCCTTATGTACATTTATGCATTTGACAGACGCTTTTTATCCAAAAAAAACGTACATTGCATTTCAAGATACACATTTACGTTCTAATCAGGTCTTGCTTTCCCTGGGAATCGAACCCATGTCCTTGGCGTCGCAAGCGCCAACGCTCTACTGTTTGAGCTACAGGAAAGCTTTATGTAGTCTTCATGATCTATTAGACTCAATTCATGATGAATTACACTCTTGCTCTGGCCTATTGTTAAATCAAATGTTGCTTTAAGCATTAAAGGCCTTCCATTTTAATTGCGCAATCTCTTCCGCTGAAGCTAAATGGACTATTTAGCTTCCCCACCTGCCCGTGGGTCACATGCTTACAGCGTTCAGCCAAAGATCCAGTCTGTGGTGTTGCTGTGTCCAAACCCTGGAGCTCTGTTAGAGAACAATAAGTGCTTGCACAGTGATTTGGTCCCCAGGGCCCCTTTTAGACGGCAACTGACTCTCTCAAAATCCAGGCATTCTCTAGCCTTAGGGGCCACTCTGCTTTTGCAGTGTGAAAAATGAAAGGGGAACATGTCCTGTTAACTTATGAATCAAAATGAAGCATATTTTTGTGCGACTTGGCTACATGTTGAAGGCAATGTGATTGTGAACTTGTTTTTACTTTTGAGGTTTAAGAGCTTAAGCAGTTCCGTCTGTCAACTGTTCAATGCTAGTCTAAATCCAAAAGGTTTAGGATTACAAATAAGGGTAAAATGAGTTACGTTTTGATTTATCATCGTAATGTGCACCTGTTTGGAAGAAGCCACATCATTTGACCGCATTCATGTCCTTTAGTCCAAACTGTGCTTTGCTACTTAAATGTAATGAAATGAATCTTTCAGTTGAACTGATTAGGGATGGATTCATATGAAATTTTGGCAGATACTGATAATTATTTATATTTGAAAGCCGATAACCAATATGTTGGCTGATACAATTTTTATATAATTTGAGAGCCTGATTACAAAAACGAGTCTCACTATTAAAAACCATGTCCCAAACACACAATGTTCTCATTATAATTTTATGTAGCAGATATGACAGATTTTGCGCTGCACATGTCGCACTTACAAAGTGATTCCAATCATATTTCAGCAAATTCCAAACCATCATGGCGGACATGTGCACATCTGAAGTGTCTCAGCTGAAGGAAATAATCCATTAATTATCGGCTTTAATATAACAGCCAAATTTTCTTATCAGGCCGATAACATTAAAAATGAACATGTATCAGCCGATACCGATATATGGTGATGATATATCGTGCAATCCCTAATACTGATGCTTTGAGGCCCCTGTCAGATCTGCATTATTCATTAATTTTCAAGGTATTGCTCTTGTTCTTTTGTGGCTGCCAGACCTCACTTAAGGACTTATTTAGTAAGATTATGCCTGAGAAGGGTTAGAATTTTTTTTATTAGGGCTGCACGATATTGAAGAAAAATGAGATATGCGATACGATAATGCTTAAAGTGTGTAAAATAAACTTAAATTATCTTTAAAATATCTTTAAAATGATATAACCTACATATGTGTTTCCCATTCTTTTTGTGACAAGAAAACATCCCTTCAACTTCTGAAAGTGAACAGCAGTGTTTTACTGTCGCATAAGAAGTGTTATTTTAACATCAGTGTAAACCACGGGGTTCAGGGGTTCAGGTTATCCTACATTAGATTTATTTAACAGCAGAAACTGAATAATCAAATGTATATAGGCCTACTGATTCTTATTAAAGCTACAAAAGTTATTCAGCCAAGAGCAGTGAGTGATTTTCTCTGTCTTTTGTTCATGACCCCAGTTATTGCGAGCCGTTGCGATATGTATATTGCGATATATACATTTGTGATATTTCGATATATTGTACAACCCTATTTTTTAATCATATTGCGACCATTTTTTCTGCCGGTGCGACCAAATATTTATTTAGTCGACCACAACGTTGCCGAGCAGCGAATGCAAACAAAATGAAAGTGGAACGAAAATGCGCTAGGCTACTTATTTATGCTTCACGGACCGTTTATTAGTTCGGACCAATAATAGACAGCGCAGCGCCCCGAACTTGCCAGTCGCGGGCCGATCTCGAGACGCTGTTACTAGGAGATCCAGAAAAGAAATCCATTGAATTTGCCCCAGAATTAATAACATCATCGCTGCGAGATCCAGTGAGAAACATTCCGATTCGGCGTAGAGTTCTCTGTTATAAACCACAGATATCAGATCAAACGGCGCTGACGTGGAAACCAGGATAAACACTTACAGAAGGCTTTCAGTCCACACATCAGCAACATTCACCATGGATTTAGGCAAATGTAGTGACTCTAACCATAACTATGGTATTGTGACAGAAATAGTCAAACGCTTACAAGTACTACACATCTTTTTCCAGCACTTCAAAACTATATCATATATAAATGTTATTTTTAATGTGATGACCAACACATTTTTTTGTTCATCCTTCAAAGATTGTCCTAAAACTAAACAATTTAAGATGTAGGAAAATCACTTTAAAAGTTTTTAAATCACTTATTTAAAAATAAATACCATTGTAAACAGTAGGATGCTTATTGGCTATTTTGACTCCCTAATATCAATTTTTGCACTCGTTTTGCTTTTTAATTAATATTAAGACATTATGAATGATAATAATTAAAGTTAATTTCATCTAATAATAATAATAATAATTCATTACATTTATATAGCGCTTTTCTCGGCACTCAAAGCGCTTTACATAGAAGGGGGGATCTCCTCAACCACCACCAATGTGCAGCATCCACCTGGATGATGCGACGGCAGCCATATTGCCAGAACGCCCACCACACACCAGCTTACTGGTGGAGAGGAGACAGTGATGAAGCCAATCAGTATATGGGGATGATTAGGAGGCCATGATGGACAGAGGCCAAGGGGCAAATTTGGCCAGGATGCCGGGGTTACACCCCTACTCTTTCGAAAGACATCCTGGGATTTTTAATGACCACAGAGAGTCAGGACCTCGGTTTAACGTCTCATCCGAAGGACGGTGCTCTTTGACAGTATAGTGTCCCCGTCACTATACTGGGGCATTAGGACCCACACAGACCACAGGGTGAGCACCCCCTGCTGGCCTCACTAACACCTCTTCCAGCAGCAACCTGGTTTTCTCAGGAGGTCTCCCATCCAGGTACTAACCAGGCTCAGCCCTGCTTAGCTTCAGTGGGCAACCAGTCTTAGGCTACAGGGTGACATGGCTGCTGGACACCCTAAATTAAGCTTAGTGTTTTATTGTCAGATTTTTTTTGTAGAGCTCAGTGTCTCCGGTGCCGCTGCCCTCAGATGTTAGTCTGGAGCCTGTGAACTTAAATGAAAACTGCACATTGTAATATCTGAACGTTAAGTCTATTTATTAAAGAATTTGTCATTATTACAGTTATTTGGGGGGGAATTGTAATAATTGCATTGCAAGCTGGTGTGCCCCTAAATTTTGTGCTTGCGCTCCTAAAATGTTCACTCAGGGGCTACAGCGCTCCTAGTAAAAAAAAGTTAGTCTGGAGCCCTGCATATGTTAATTAAAAAAATCTTGTATAATATGACTTGCTGTTTTTGTTTGTTTGGTTTTTATTGTATTTATATGATATTTGCATTTTTGTAATTTAATTTTTGCCATGAAAATAGCCTTGAATGCTGACATGGCACTAAATAAAACAATCTTGTCTCTTTGGCCCCTGCAGCAGCCTGGCCTGATCACTCGAGTGACGGACACAGTGAAGAGCATAGTCCCCTCCTGGCTGCAGAAATACTTCAAAAATGGAGAAGTTGCAGAGGGTGATGGCGCCGCGGTCGGGATTGAGCAGAACAACGTGGCTCCTCCACCCAATGGCAACGACGAAGCCGTCCCACTCCCCGATGGACGAGACTCTCCAGAGCCGAGCACAAGTAACACAGGTATGAAGAATAGATGCTATCCAGCAGATATGCACAGGTGCATTTCCAAAACCTAGTGATCTGTCTATACACACACGGTTAATCGTTAGAAGTTTGCAGTCTCGATTCAAACACCCATGCAATCTTATTCCTAAATGACAGTGATTTGGCTGTCTATTAAACCTTTGACGGGTATGGTTAACTACAACGAACATTCAGATCTGCTTTGGTGCTGCCGCTGACCCTGAGAGAGCAGTTGTCACGTATAGATGTGTTTTCAACCCCACAGAATCATCATTTCTGTGTTATAATTCAAATTATCACAGAAGTACTGGGATAAAAGTTTATGGTTTAGATGTAAACGCTGATGTCTATGGTAGTGATCAAAGTAAATCACCTTTTGAAAGTAACTTGACGCTTCAAATATAGATGGTATCAATTACACCAGTAGGTGGCGACATGTGACTTAACAAATGCATTAGTCATTGAATCATTCATTCAGGAAATTTATTCAGAAATGCTGATTCATCCAATAAAGAAACCAAGTCTTTATGAGTGTGTCATTGAATCAATCATTCAACCTGATTAAAAGAAAAAAATTCCACTTAACATTTTGTCAGGACCGCTAGTAAACTACATGTTTTGTTTAGTTGTCTATTCGGAATCATGATAGTTTTGTGATCTCCATTTTAAACAAAAATGTTGATTCTCAGTTCATCCAGAATCGTGCAGCTCTGATACACGGCTACCTTAAGGCAGTGTCCTTGTCTTGAAATGCTGAATTCATTTTCAGAACCATCTACAAGCAGAGCATCGCTGAACTTCCACGAGGCTCTTTCGAGACCTCCGCTCAATCGGACCCACCTGCACTTCCCCTCCCTGGACGGCTCTCCGGCATTAGGTGGAGCGAGTGCTCTCTTCTCCCAGCCCTCCACATCTACAGCACCCTATTCAGGGAGCCCTTTCGCTGTAACCTCCAACTTCTCCCTGGTAAAAGAGATTAAGGACTCCAGCTCTCAGCATGAGGATGACAACATCTCGACTACCAGCGGCTTTTCATCACGTGCATCTGATAAAGGTGAGCGGCATCTAATAAGATAAGTGCTGCCAGACATTTGAGTTGTTCAGACAGCAATATTCATTGAAGTTTTAGACTAGGTGTAGATAGAACTAAGAGCAGGGCTTAATCTTGTTACAGATGTGCCTACGTCAAAGACTGTGCCGCTCCTCTGGTCCCCAGAGTCTGAACGCACCCACTCTGGATCGCAGCTAGCCCATTCTGGGCTCAAGAGACCAGCCTTCAACCTGTCAGTCTTTGGCACTTCCTCATCAGTAAGTACTTCATATTCTTCTGAGATACTTCACCGATTAGCTTTAAGCTTTGTATCAGTAGAAACCCGGTCGTTTTTTCGCATGACCGTGCTTCCCTCCCTCATGTCCCCCTGAGACGAGAGATTTCTGTATTGTGTGTCTGGAATAAACCTCTGATGACGCAAAACTCGTCATTTAACATCTGAGGCTTTTTTGTCCAGAGGCGAGAGACTACAGCCAGTAGGAGGAGCTCGTTCCGCATGTCTTCAACCCGCCCATAGGAGGATCTCACAATAAAACGCCGTCTTTTCAGTTTCGAGTCGACTAGTAGCCTAGTTGTATCATTTCTTCCCATACTGCCCTCTGTAACCGGTAGGCGTGGCTTGGGAGTGGCCTCGTAGGGCAGCGAAGCAAGTGCATTCTGGGAGTTGTAGTCTTTCATCCACATGAGCCAAAAATACATTTTCTGGCTTTTCTCGGTCTAGAAGGCACCAACTTCTAAAATAATTTCACATTTCTACTGCATAAATGACCCAATTTAAATACACATTCATCTTTCCAGCGGTGAAATAATATATTTTAATAATCTATATTTAAAAGCATATCATCTGTGAAAAATAAACAGGCTTTATGATGCCATCTACTGTTTATTATAGAGGATTGTATTAGATGAGAAACTCGTGCCAATTACATGCTCAGGAAAAAGGGGGTTGCACATATTGAACTCGGGGACAAATTATAAAATGAGCGAGTACACCATGAATCCATTTTCCAAAATGTGTTTTTGTCTCATCTTGAAACTCTACGGTCCATCTATAATAAGTGTTAATATTCTGATTATTTTAGACTGGTTCGGGTCGTACCAGCGTGGTTCGGGTCAGTACCTGCGTGACTCGTCATAGACATAAACAGAGAGAAGTAGCTTCGGCTACAATGTTCTACATGCAAGACGCATGCGGTTCTGTTTATTAACCGCTAGAGTGCCAAAAGTTAAGGACTGCATCTTTAAGTCAAGATTTAAGGGTTAGGTCACCCTAAAATGAAAATTGAAGTCATCATTTACAGGGCATCATGCCGTATGCCCTGCTTTCTTTTTCTGAACCCAACATGAGAATTTCTTTGATTAACATCTAATTAAAAATTAGGCTGCTGTCACTTTAAGAGTTCATGCATGGATCCAATATACTGTTACACAACTTGCGTTATTTTTTTCAACTAATAAGGTGCTGAAACTGACTGTTTAACTGAGTACTTGCAAAGACGGGCATCAAGCTTTTAAAGTCATAACATCACAGAATAGTCTGATGCTTCATGTGTTGTATAATCCAAGTGTTCTGGGTAGGGTTTGGTTAGTTTTTATGTATTATTTAACGAAAATCCTGACGTTGGTCTTCAGTGCACGACTTTTGAGCAGCCAGTGTTCTTTTAATGGTACTTTAATGTCCAAGTTGTCTTGTCACATGACTACACTCCTTACTGGATGGAGATTAATGTTAGATTATGCATATTTATTCTCTTATAGTCAGTGTTGAACAGTTCAGTGCTGAACTCCAGTCAGTTGGGGGATTCGCCCTTCTACCCAGGGAAGACCACATATGGAGGAGCTGCTGCGATGAGAGCTCGTTCTCGCCCGGCTACTCCTTACCAGGTCTGAACAATAATGCCAATACTATTATTTCATGTTAGATTTTAAAAGTGAGATTAATGCTTGTTTGTTCCATTCCTTTTTTGATTGACACTGTATTCTGGTCTTTGGTTCCGCAGCCTCCCGTTAGGAGGCAGATAAAGGCTAAGCCGGCTGGAGCTCAACCCTGTGGAGTGACCAGCGCCACAGCGAGACGCATCTTACAGTCCTTGGAGCGCATGTCCAGTCCTCTTGCTGTGAGTTTGTCTATACTCTGGTGTCTAGAATCTAAAATCATTTAATAGTGGTGTAGCGATACCCACATTCACGATTCGATACACATCACGATACTGAACTCACGATACGATATTATTGCGAAACTCCCAAGACATATGATAAAAGGTTAACAAAAAAATGTTCTGTTGATTTAAATGGTGAATTTGGTATTACATTGTGGGTGTAAATGAATAGGCTTGGACTTGGTGTTGATAACCCAATGCACAGGACAATAGAGACACCAGAATAAACATACTCATGATTCTGAAGCTGAAAATAGATAATTATTTTAGACGAATATGCTTGCACTCTTTCACTCACTAGATATATTTAAAATAATGTTGGCCACTTTTTACTGGTAACAAGACATTTGGCATTATCAGAACCCACAAATATTCCCCCATTGCATTATTATACGTTATATTCAACATTATATATAGTAGGGCTGCACGATTATGACAATCATAATTGTCGATTATTCCCTTGAAATTGTAATCCAATTACGATTACCACAATTTACATTGAATGATGTTTTGAATAGTTTGGCCATGGGACCCACATTTCCCCACGGTCATCAAGCCACGACCCACCTTTTTAGGTATTATATAGGCCTATTATAATACATTGGTTTACACAAAAATTGTTGACACACAAGTACTGTCCCCCTTTACTTAAAATACAAATAAATTGTAAGAATATGACTAATAGGCTACTGATAAATAAACAGAAGGCCTATGAGGTTAAGCTATTAAATAGCAGTCCCAAACTAGTTTTTGTTAGTACAATCTTGGTAAGCCACCACAGTCATTTAAAAATATACAAAATAACCAATAAGTGGCATTATGGGGTTATGGAAACAACGGTTACCATGGTGATGCACAATACTTACAAGAACTGTTAAAGTGAGTGCAGGCTACGAACGCAGTAAATCAAATGAAATGACGTGAAATTTAGTTTTTCTGAGGTGAGAGCAGTAGCACCTCACTGCAGTACATAAGATCCAGGGGGCGGAGTTGGATCCAGGGGGTGGAGATGGATAGGTTTAGGGGTGGGTTTAGGGATCAGGGGGTGGAGATGGATAGGTTTAGGTATATGTAAGGTGGGAGGAGTTGGATCTGGATCCTGGATTTCGTGTTCTGCATTGAGGACCATCTCAGTGAGAGACTTTTTATTTCGTATCAAGTTATGAAAATAACAATAGAATAATGACACTGCCATATAGCCTGACAACATCTCATCTGACTGCAAATACTGAATCTGGACAACGTGTTTTTAAATTTTTTTTCTTTAAAACGTAACAACGTTGTAGTTTATTTTGCACTGTATATAATGAGGCGATATACAGCACGCTCCGCCTCATTTGCGCGTGCATTTGAAGAGTGCGCGCTACTGCAGTATAGCGGCTGACAGGACAGGAAAATCCGTTTTTTTAAGTTGAGAGACTTTATTTCAGCATACACTTAGGGACGTCTCTGGTAGTTCCTATTGTGCCGGGTTCTCTGAAGTCGTGGTTCGCCTCACAACGTAACATGCTCTAAACACACCCACGCAGAATAATGTAAGCGGCTTTTTTTTTTATTGTAATCGCGGTTTTGAACGATTACGTAATCGTGGCAATCGCCATTAGAAATTCGATTCATTGTGCAGCCCTAATATATAGTATAGTGTATATTAGAGATGCACCGATTACAATTTTCTAGGCCGATTCCGATTTCCGATTTTTCACTGAGTTTGACCTGCCGATACCGATTTTAGCCGATTCCGATTTAATTTTTTTCTAACCACTTTACAGCACACACAAATATTAATTTTCCATCTTTTCTTTAACCCTTTCACGCGTAAGTTTAAAATATTCTAACTGACACCCCCACCCCCCGAGTGAGTTTTTTCGCGAACGTTCCCTTTAATGTTTCCATGGCGACGCGTCACGCGATACACCGCAGCCACAATAAAACTGTATGACAGATGTGTCGCTTTTATTTCACTTTTCCTTTTTTATTCAAAATATTCACAAACTTGCTTACCATGTCATCTGATATTCCGATTCTCAAATACGTGTAAGTGAGTGGTCGTTTAAAAACCTTTAATCTTGATCTATGAGATGGGCGCCGCAATGTTGTCCTGTCAGTCGGATTTACAGCACGTGAATTCATCAGTTTCTCCGAAATAAATGCAAGAAAGTGGCCGGTGAACTGAGAAGAATAGAGTATACTTCCCCTATGTTTGTCTGATATGAATAACACACATGTCGGCAAATTATATTTGAATAGATTGTTATTGCTGCTTCCACAGACATCAGTGTGTGTTTTACAAACTCCAAATGTATAGTTTTAATCGTGCTTATGTGTATTTAAATATCTGAAACCTAAAATAAACATTATGAGGTTGAAAACACTGCTTAGTTGTGATATATGACAGCGCTGAACGCGTCCGACTCTGGCTCAGGGCCAGCCAACGCGCGAAAGCACAGTTTGAATCTGGCAGTTATGCGACGTCACTGAACATCTAAATGCGGCACCGCACCGTACTCTCATGGGCACAGACATACAAATCTCATATATGAGACCGTACCGCTCAAAAGGTTAATCATGCGGCGCCCGAGTGCATTTGACCGGCATAAAATCGGCATATGTCAGACTGACCGGCCGGTCGCCGGTCATGGCCGATCACGTGAAAATCGGCCAATTCCGGTCACCAGCCGATCAATCGGTGCATCTCTAGTGTATATAGTAGTTTAATGTAGTACTGACACTAAAACTCTGAAAACTTTAAAAATGTTCTCACTAGGGCTGCACGATTTTGAGAAAAAACCTAATTGTGGTTTTTCTGACAAATATTGCGATTGCGGTGCGATTTTCGATTTTTTTGGTTTTATTTATTTTAAAGCTTGAGTAAGCAAACTGTACTTTTTATGTAATTTATGTAATAAATATAACCTTATTGTAAAGTGTTACTGATTAGTTATCCACCGATTCAGACGTCTCCTGAGTTTACTGTTGGAAATATCAGTTGTTTTAACCATTCATTAAAATGAATCGGTTCAAAGGAGTCATTAGTTCGCGAATTGGACGTGTCATGCGCGTTGTGTGATTATCCCAGCAGTTAGGACATGGACATCCAAGATTTCTGTCAACACAGAAAACATTTCATCACTGGATATTTTTTCGTTTAATTAAAGAGTTTTTTTTTTTTTTGTCAGTTAAATGTCCGGAACGCTTTTCAGTTCAATTTATTTTGCACAATTCACACCCAGCGATAATTCAGGAAAAAAAAAAATCTCCGAATGATCCACATGAAACTTTGGTCTTCCGACCTTTTACCACCGTGTCGATTTATTTTGATTAATATGTGCGAGGGAGAGAGAACAAGACAGCGCTTAGTTTGGAGACGCGCGCGACCGGCTCTCTCTCTCTCTCTCTGCTCGTTCTTTCAGTTAAACATGCGCCCTGTCACTCACAAGCGCAGCAGTTCATCTACATTACTCATATTTTAGCACTCTTTTGCTCCACGTCGTTCTTCGCGAATCCAAAATAAGTCCAAACAGCTGAAGTACAAGTGCTCCCCCGCTTCCTCTCCCGTCACCGAAGAAGTGCCTTCGGCCATTTCTGCGCAGTTACAAGCTTTTTCGAGGTACACGTTGTGTGTTAGCTGCTTTGCTGCTGCCAGAAAGCCGGTGCACTGCATACAACCTTGTAACTTTCCATTGCCATTTCTAATTGGCCAGCAAGCCAGGAACGCGAGATTCGACCATTTTGATTGGCTAATAGGTTTGTCACTCAAATGTCAGAGGCGGGGGAAAAAACCTCAGACTCCTAAGGTTAGGTTATTGCGGGAGTTAAAACCTCAATATCGATGCGATAAAGGTTAATCGTGCAGCCCTAGTTCTCACACAGTAGTTTGCATCTATCCATGCTGCATATTGTTGCGTTTTTGTATGCAATATATTGTTACACCTCTATCAATTCAACATTTTATTGTTACGGTTCAGCCTAGGGGTTGGCGATAAACCAATAAAAAATGTCAACCGGGAGAGATTATGTATTTTTTCCATCCTGATTATCTGCCCTGTTCTGCCGCCATGAAAGCTTGTCATTGCAATGCATTTCAGTGTTTCCCCTAGGTTTACAGGTTTGGGGGGGGGGGGGGGGGGGGGGTTGGTTGGTTTGGGGAAAATTGACACAGACGCTATCTATCTATCTCTATCTATCTATCTGTCACATAAATTGGTTGTCTGGGAGGGTAATGGTTTATAAAAGTTAAAAAATGTTAACATAAGATATCTCTTTAAAAAAATAAATAAACATATTTAAATCTTTTTAAAATTGACTTTTGCAAATAACCTTTGTTAAATTTATAGAAGTATTTGTTAATATTAATGGACCAGAGCTTAAATAGTTTTATTTTTTAACTAACAACTAAAAAAAGATTTATAAATACTAACCAATATATATATACATTTTAAATGGGCTTTTTTTATGAGAAGTTTTTATTTCTATGATGATGCATTTATTGGAGAGAATAATCCTGTCAGACGCACCACTGCTGTGAACGCGCGTTGACGTAAAACACAATTTAAACAATGTATTATTCAATACATTACTTCTATATAATTATATATTAAGTTGCTCAAGCAAATGGTAAAATATTTAACCATGTACTTATATTAAAATCTTTTGTATTTAAATTTTAATACAATAAATCTTGCATGTCACAAAGAACTTGTTTTTCCACCTCCACGAATAAGACGAGTGTTGTTCATTATGTCGCCTTGTTGAGGTAAATTGTAGTTTTCCTTGCTTTAACTCAGTCTTAAAGTGAAAAAAGTAGTAATTAATTAAATAAATTTATGGTGAGATTACTACATTTTATTTAATTAATCGCACTTATGGTGAAATTACTACATTTTCAGGTCAATCGGTGTTCATTTTGACCACGAAACATGCGCTGTCACTTTAATTCAGCGTTTGCAGCACAGCAGAAATAGACTCGGTGCAGAAACGATCTCTGCACTGCTGTATACGCACCGCAACTGGAACAGATCGATCATCGACGGACTGCATCCTCGTGCAGTGTGAAAGCTCTGTTAACATGGGTACGGGAAAAAAATACTCACCGCAAACGAAATATATGTGAAACGGGCGTTAGACTTGGAGCAGGAGAGCTACTCCGGCTGACTACTCGCAGTAGAGCGAGTGTAGCCATCTTCAGTTCAGCGACACATTTCCAGCCGCGCGCTCTCTGTCCGCTAGTGCTCAACTGTATGTGACGCAAGTGTTTGTTTGTGTGTGAGTGTGCGCACTCATTGGGATAATTGTAAACACAGACAGAAAAGACATGCCATCGTGGAAATAAGATAAATAACATATAACTTAAGGGCCATTTAGGTTTTTTTTTATTTTTTATAAAATAACAAATTGTAATCTGTCGCTATTAGGGCTGTCGCGATAACCGCAATATCGCAGTACCGCGCTACTGACAAGCCAACCGCAGAGGAATTCAAGTTACCGCAGCAACCGCGATATTCGCCTGTTTTCTTTTTCATAAGGCTATTCCCTCCTTGTTTTGAACTTCGTGCATGTGTATTGAAAGTTAAATAAGTTAATAATGATAATAAGACGCGGCGATCATGGTTTTATCATGGTGATTTGTACAGAGGCTTCGTGGATTTGCACTTAAGCCTAAACAGACAGTGAATGAGAGAGATCGACTGAGCGCGTGCGATTACCTGCGTCTGTCTTTGAGGTCAAGTTATATTCGTGAAAAGGTTGCCGTGTGGCCAAGGAAAGTTAAATATATGTCCTGTCATCCTTTTAACGTTTAAAATAAAGGGTATTTACCATGGATTTACCGAGGAACTCGCGGTCGCGGCCGCGGGAAACAAAACTCAGTGAGTCACGCATTGAATCAATGCCATTTGTCTCTATTAAGTGAAGCTTCAGCGTTACCCATGCGACGCATTGCTGGTCAGCTGAGCCTTGAAAAGTGGAGCTCAAAGTTAAAAATAATGAACCTTGTTTCATTACTATCTTTTAATGAATCAGTCAGCGTTTTTGAACGTGTTGTTGAATGAATGGTTTATGACTCACTCAAAGACAGTCCGTTGCCATAACAACTGCGCGCTGACAGGCTTTCAATGTGGAGAGACGCGGGTTTGTTTCGGTTTATTGGTTACTTAAAATGTACTCGTTTTTGTGCATGCTGACCACATCGTGACACTTATTTATATAGCAACAAATAAATATAAATAATTCAAAATAAATTAATAAATGCGGTAAAACCGCATATCGCGCTATTGAGCCACTCAAAATTACCGCAAGGGAAAATCCTTCACCGCGACAGCCCTAGTCGCTATAAAGAAAATCAAATCAAATTTACTTGACCTCCAAGGGGGGCGGGGGGAGCCGTTAGGAGGGCGGGGCGCCCCCCTTATATAATGGTAGGGGAAACACTGCATTTTTAAGCCTTGCCAAGTTATTTTAAACTGTTCAAGCTTAATAAGCAGCGAAAGAGAACTAATTTCGATATTTGCGACAGTTTGAGACTGTTTCCGATGCAAACGCGCACACGTAATGTCATTATCGTAAAATTACTTGTACCGTCATATAAGATTCTGGTCATCGACCAACTTTTCTGTCATCAGTTATTAAACAAATAGTGCCATTTTTAGATTTAGGAAGAGCAGAAAAAGTAAACCTTTCATAAAAATAATATTTTTGTCAACTTTGCAGGATGCAAAAAGAATTCCGTCTACGGTTTCATCACCTCTGTCAGCTGTAAGTACCATATCATAGTAATTTACATTGCTAATGTCTTAAATTCACTTTGAGTTTTCAGTCCATTCAGGCATTGCTTGTTTTTATCTTTTCAGTCCTTGAATCACACAGACCTTGACATTTCAAATTACCAGGCAAAAAGGAAAAGGGTAAGTCTTGTGCATTAATGAGCACACATTCTGCTGAGTGTCAGATAAAAGGAAAAGAAAGACATCCATACATAGTTTTGAGCAAATTATTACCGCATCTTATACAATTGGCAACTTTCACTTTGCTTTTGCTGCTTGTCTTTAACTGTTTAACAACTGTGGCAGCTGGCTCCTAATCCCAAACAATGTGCCTATTCACCCGGACCCAGAAACCTAAAGCCTGTAATAACCATTTGTGGCGGATGTCCATAGTCCAAAATATCCAGGGCTTTGAGTGTGTTTTGTTGTTAAAGTGAGCACACTACACTTGATGAATCATAGCAGAGGGCTTCGTGCATTTACTGTCCATGACCTTGCAATGTTGAATGCTCGATCCGTAATTACAAATAGTCAATTAAGCCACTAGCCTGATATCTTCTGCGCAGTGGTGTAGAGAGCTGTGGCATGCTGTATTTTAATATTCAACAATATTATTGATCTGCCTGAATCCACAATTATTGACACCACTTTTTTACAACAAAAATGAACAATCACTGACCTTTCTTAAGATGGACTATGACGCTTCTAGATCTGCTGTACAGCAGAAACGAACATTATCTTCCTGTTATCTCTGTAAAGCTGCTTTGAAATGATCTGTATTGTAAAAAGCGCTGTATAAATAAAGGTTTTGTAATGTTTGGTCGACCCACAGCTGGAGCCGTCGGTCCCTCCTGTGCAGAAGCTGGTTGTTCCTGCAGCTGCTGCGGTGTCTGGTAACCGGTCGATGTCCTTCAGACCGTCGCTCACCCCAGGTGGAGGGAACAGAGCGGTGGACAAAAACAACAGGGAGACTGTGAGTTCAATATTTAACGCAAAAATTTCAACATCTTTTGTTTCACAGAGGGAGATATTTGAAGTAAAATGCAATACAGATAATTAAGCATGCTATTAACTTATATTTCAAACGTCAAAATACTGAATGTTTGTTTTTTTTATGAAAGAGATTAATACTTTTATTCACCAAGGATGCATTAAAATTTAAAGTAAAGACATTTTATAGTACAGAAGGTTTATATTTCACATAAATGCGGTTCTTTTTCTAAACTTTTTTTTTTTTCTAGAACGTTCTATTCATAAAATTTTCTCAAAATTAAGCATCACAACAGTTTTCCACTGTGATGTTTCTTGAGCAGAAAATCAGCATGTTTGAATGATTTCTGAAGGATCATGGGAAACTGAATTTTCAGCATCATTACTTCAGTCTTCAGTTGTAACATCACAGGAATAAATCACATTTTATTATGTTAAGTTTATTTTATTTAATAAAAAATGTTTTATTTTACATTAACTACTACTATATTATGTACAAATATTATTATTTAATTACTATTTTTGCTGTTTTGTTCAAATAAATGCAGCCTTGGTGAGCATAAAGAGACTTTCAAATGTGTACGTAAGGCCAGTACCTTGAAGCACTGTAATTAAGTGGATGATGTTTTGATTTCTTTGTTTCCTTTCTTAGCCGGTAAGACAATCCCCTCCAATCTCAGATCCCTCCCAGGCTCCATCTACCAGGTAAGAGCAGATGGTTTATGGTAATTTTACATCTCGCCTGTTTCACACTGAACACATAAGCGGCGCAGAAGCTGTTTGCTAGCAGAGCGGGAGCAGCACACGGCCTTTGTGCTTTCACACTGGCAGCATTTGTTGTGCACAGCTTGTGTACTGCAAAAACAGACCAATGTCACCTTTTTCAGGCGTAATTCTCTGACCATTGCCTGCCACATGCTTTATCATGTGCAGAATTCTCTGATGTGACAGTGTTCCTCTTGCACACATACTAAATAATAAATATTAGTGCTGGGCAACGATTAATCGCATCCAAAAAAAAAGTTTGTTTACATAATATATGTGTGTGTACTGTGTATAATCATTTTGTATATACACTCACCTAAAGGATTATTAGGAACACCTGTTCAATTTCTCATTAATGCAATTATCTAATCAACCAATCACATGGCAGTTGCTTCAATGCATTTAGGGGTGTGGTCCTGGTCAAGACAATCTCCTGAACTCCAAACTGAATGTCAGAATGGGAAAGAAAGGTGATTTAAGCAATTTTGAGCGTGGCATGGTTGTTGGTGCCAGACGGGCCGGTCTGAGTATTTCACAATCTGCTCAGTTACTGGGATCTTCACACACAACCATTTCTAGGGTTTAGAGAGAATGGTGTGAAAAGGGAAAAACATCCAGTATGCGGCAGTCCTGTGGGCGAAAATGCCTTGTTGATGCTAGAGGTCAGA
>JAJAQA010000013.1:37954263-37964263 GCA_021464565.1 Rutilus rutilus | reverse complement strand
TTGGTCTGAAAAATAGCGTTGGGAATCAAATAGATTCCAATTCTGGAATCGAATACATGAGGTCAAGAATCGGATAATTGTTATAAAATAAAAATTTATTCCTCTTATCGATTCCTTTGTGAGCATTTCAATATAACTTTAAACCATTCAAGCGTGAGACAACTCGCGTGTGTAACAGTATATTGGATCCGTGCGGCTCTTAAAGTGACAGCAGCCTAATATTCCTGCTGCCGTCTCTATAATAATAACACTAATCAAGCAGAGAAAATTCACTCGTTCTTGACTGAATAACTTTTGTAACTATATTTGTAATGTATATTTTATTTATAAAATGCGGTGTTATTTTACATTTGATTACCGTTTCTGTTCCTGAATACCTGAAACGGTTTATTTCAGTCGGATCTTTGTTCAGTTGTATCTAATTTTTTTTGTTCTTTAATTACTGAGTGTTTACTTGTCTTTAATTAGGCTAGTTGTTTTTCTATGGTGTTTTTAAACCACAGGCAAACGTTCCTTGTGTAAGTGCTCTTTAGCCTGTTGATTTTTGTTCATGATATTCAGCTACAGTTACATTTTTTGTTATAAGACTAAATGTGAATGATATCTTTTTTCTTTTCTTATTGGAATCGAAATTAGGAATTGGTAAAATTCAAGCGATACCCAACCCTACTGAAAAGCCATCTACAGCAACTGGACTGTTAGGATTTGGGGACAAGTTTAAGAAGCCAGAGGGGGCTTGGGATTGTGACGTGTGCCTGGTTCAGAACAAGGCACAGGATGTCAAATGCGTATCCTGTCTGACTTCTAAACCAGGTAAAGTTTTACTAAGATTTAAAACATTTTAATGAAGATGGACAGCCCTTTTAACGCCTATGAAATCTGGTAGAAAAGAGTTTCTATTTAAAGAGTCTGAGTTCTTTTTGGTCTGAAATATAGGGTTGGAAATCGAAAATAGATTCCAATTCTGGACTCGAATACATGAGGTCAAGAATCGGATACTTGTTATAAAATATTTAGATTCCTCTTATCGATTCCTTTGTGAGCATTTCAATGTAACTTTAAACCATTCAAGCGTGAGACAACTCGCGTGTGTAACAGTATATTGGATCCGTGCGGCTCTTAAAGTGACAGCAGCCTAATATTCCTGCTGCCGTCTCTATAATAACTCTAATCAAGCACAGAAAATTCACTCGTTCTTGACTGAATAACTTTTGTAACTATATTTGTAATGTATATTTTATTTATAAAATGCGGTGTTATTTTATATTTGATTAGTGTCTGTTCTTAAATACCTGCAAATCTTAAAACAATTGATCTTAGTTTATCTTAGAAATGTATCTTAGTTAGGCTAATTGACCGTTCGCAAAGACCCGCCCCCTTTAGTTACTGTTGCTATGTCCGACAAGCCACGCCGCTCTCACGCCCCACCATGTTCTCACGCAGTGAAAAAAATACATCGCGGAGCAAAGAGGACACTGACAATGCGCTGACAGACAGCACAGAGCAGGTTACTTTTCATATGAAACAGTCTCAACATTCAAATTTGGTCATTTTGTAAAGAAATTTAAACTATAAATACCGTTTTGTGGCTCTTTAATGTGTCTGACAGATCGCTGTTGTAGAGCCTCAGTTAAAGCTCGTGAACCAATCATCTCTCCCTTCTAGTTAATTTATAGCATCAAATAAACATGAATGAACACAAGGAATTCGTTAAGTTATTTTAACCGCGGAAAGACATCAGTCCACTTCGTTTTTCAAGTTCAAATCCTCCAAAGTTAATCTGCTAACTCCCCTGACTGCTTTGTCGGACAAGAATGGCGGATTATGATTGGTCAGATCGCCTGTCAATCAAACTCCCTGCGAAGGGTCAATTGTTTTTCTATGGTGTTTTTAAACCACAGGCAAATGTTCATTGTGTAAGTGTTCTTTAGCCTGTTGATTTTTGTTCATGATATTCAGCTATAATTAAATGTTTTGCTATAAGACTAAATGTGAATATCCACGTTTTTTCTTATTGGAATCGAAATTAGGAATCGTTAAAATTCAAACGATACCCAACCCTACTGAAAAGCCTAGCTTTCAATATCCGCCTAATCAAACTGATATTTGCGTCACTGATGTCTTACTCTTCTTGGTGTTTTACAGGAGCTGTAGCCGCTGTGGTCTCGACTCCAGTCTCTGCACCTGCAACATCTGCTGCGTCTTTGTTGGGATTCGGGGACAAGTTCAAGAAACCTGAGGGGAGCTGGGAGTGTGAGGTGTGCTGTATTCAAAATAAGGCAGTGGACCAGCAGTGTGTGGCCTGCCAGTCAGCAAAACCCGGAGCTAAAATAGAGTCCAAAGGTAAAGTGCCTTGCAATCATATTTCCAGGAGTCAGATTTTGCGACGCTACCGTTTTGTACAAGCAGACTAATGACCAGAAATCTTGCTGTTTTTCAGGTTTTAGTTCATCTTTTGGTGTTCAGTCCAACAGTACAGACTCAAGTTCATCTGGTTTTAAGTTTGGTACCGGCTCTACGGACTCGACCTCGGCTGGATTAAAGTTCGGAGGCTCTTTCTCAGATTCTTCCAGCGCGGGAGGATTTAAATTTGGAATCGGGACTTCCGACTCGACCTCAAAATCAGAGGGCTTCAAATTTGGAGGTTCGTTCTCGGATGCAGGTTCTGGTGGGGTCAAACTTGGAAGTGCCTCGTCAGAATCCACAGTGACAAAAGAGAGTTTAACAAGGGCCTTTAACTTTAGTGGATCCATGAATGATGACATAATCGAAGAAAAAACTAAATCTCAGGATTCTAGTGCGGGATTTAAATTTGGTGGCGGAAGTGGAATCACTTTCAGCTCTCAAGCGTCTGGCTCTGAAAACTCTGCATTTTTATTTGGAGCTAAACCCAATGAGAAAGAAAGCTCAAATTCATCCTTTAGTTTCTCTGCGCCCCAGTCCAAGGCTGAGAAAGAAAATGCTCCTGCTTTCTCAGAAACCGCTTCAACCACAACGTCGACGACAACAACAGCAGCAGCGAACGCCATCCCTGTTTTTGGCAAGTCTTTAGTAGCTGAATCTTCTGCCTCGAAGTTTGTGGAACAAGCAACGAAAGAGCAAACGCTGGTGACGCCTACCTTCACCTTTGGAAAACCAGAAGAGAAAAAGGACACCTCTGCACCCTCAAGTGCATTCTTGTTCGGTGCTTCCAAGGAAGCTGAGAAACCAACGGCAAACTTGGGCTTCTCTTTCAGCGAGCCAGACCCTCCAAAAGATTTCCCCAAGCCGACGCTTACGTTTGGGAAAACTGCCGAGTCAACAGAACCCCCAAAGCCGTCATTTGGTTTTGGACAGAGTATAACAGGTGAGTGAAACGTGTGGTCTTTTGATGCTCTCTTAAAGCTATAGAGCGCTTCAGTGATGACGTATTTTTGTAGTGAATTTGCATCACCCTGGTTCTCTTGACAAAAACCCAATGGAAATTTTCCATTTGGTTTACAGCAGAAAATAAGTTCTGTGACTAACAAAAGTTTTTGTTCACTTAAACTTGGGATGCACCGATATGCAAATTTTGGCCGATACCAATAACCGATAATTCTTTATATTTGAAAGCCAATAACCGATATATTGGCAGATAAATCTAAATCCAAATTTTTATATAATTTTTGAGAGCCTGATTACAAAAACAAGTGTCTCACCATTAAAAGCCATATCCCAAACACACAATTATAATGTTCTCATTATAATTTCATGATATCCTTTTCAAAGTGATTCCAGTCATATTTCAAGCAATTCAAAACCATCTTGTTGAACTCAGAATTATCTCAGCTGAAGGAAATAATCCATTATTAATCGGCTTTAATATATCGGCCAAGTTTTATTATGCCGATTACATTAAAAAATGAACATATCGGTGACAGATATATCGTGCATCCCTAAAAAAAACATTAAGTGCTAAAATGCTTCTCTTCTCTGGGTTTTGGCCTACAAAAATACATCATCCCTGCAGCACACTATAGCATATTCTTGTAGTACCACAATTTGACTCTCCAACTATGTGCTTTCCAGACACATCTGCTCCAACGCCCAATTTTGGCTTCATGGCCAACTCCTCGAGCACCCCAGCTTCCTCCAGCTCCACCCCCAGCCTTTTCATCACTCCCACTACCTCTTCCCTGGCTCCCACCCCTGCTCCCTCAAGCACCTTTGTATTCGGCCAGAGTTCCTCTTCTGACCTTACCATGACAAAGACTTTCGTGTTCGGACAGCAGGACAGCCAGACGCCGGCACCTGCGGCTCCTTCTGCTGCACCTGCACCAGCACAACCTTTCCAATTTGGCTCGGGCTCAAACTCATCTGGCCCTTCTTTCAATTTTGGTGCTGTTGCGTCCTCCACCCCAGCCTCTGCCGGTTAGTTTCCCTCCAACAATCCCATAGTGTGCTTCTTAGGGCTGTCGTGATAACCACAATATTGTAATACCGTGATACTGATAAGCCGACCGCAAAGGAATGCAAGCAACCGTGATATTTGCACGTTTTCTTTTTTCATAAGGCTACGCCCTTCTTGGTTTGCTTTTCGTGAAGGTGTATTGATTGTTAAATAAGTTACAAATGCTAATAAGACTGTTTATCATGGTGATTTGCACTCAACAAGCCTAAACCGGTTGGTTTGCCTCCAAAAATCCCACATTGTGCTTCTTAGGGCTGCCGCCTTAACCGCAATATTGTAATACCGCGACACTGACAAGCCAACAACCGTGATATTTGCCTGTTTTTTTCTTTTCTTCATAAGGCTACGCCTTTGTTTTGCACTTCGTGAAGGTGTATTGAATGTTAAATGAATTACAAATGATAATAAGACTGTTTAGCAGGGTGATTTGCACAGAGGCTCTGTAGATTTGCACTTAACAAGCCTAAACAGACGGTGAATAAGATCGACTGAGCGCATGCGATTACCTGCGTCGGTCTTTAAGGTCAAGTCATGTATTCATGAAAAGGTTGCGAAATCTTTGTTTTGAAAATATAAGCAGAAAACCTCTCGTCAAGTCGGATTCGATGATCGGAACTAACTGTTATACATATGTGACCCTGGACCCACAAAACCAGTCAAAAGGGTACGTTTTCTGAAATTAAGATGATACATCATCTGAAAGCTGAATAAATAAGCTTTTCATTGATGTTTGGATAGAACAGTATTTGGCAGAGATACAACTATTTGAAAATCTGGATTTTGAGGGTGCACAAAAATTGAAACATTGAGAAAATCGCCTTTAAAGTTTTTCATTTGTTTGTGATTTTGCTGCATTCACTCATATTTTTTTTTTATATTATATATATATATATTTTTTTTTTTTACGGTAGGAAATTTACAAAATATCTTCATGGAACATGATCTTTACTTAATTATCCTAATGATTTTTGCCGTTAAAGAAAAATCGATAATTTTGACCCATACAGTGTGTTGTTGGCTATTGCCACAAATATACCCGTGCGACTTGTGACTGGTTTTGTGATCCAGGGTCACATATAACAATAGCCTAACGAGCTTAGGTTTCAAGTTTATGTTGTGTTATGTGGACCCTTATTTTGACATTGTTTACTTCACTTCCTTTACTTTCAACGTTTAGTTTTGGTTTTGTTGGTTACTTATGTCCTCGTTTTCATGCCTGCTGACCACAGCGTAACACTTATAGAACTAAAAAAATAAACAAATGGCGATAATGCTGCATATCACGACTCAAAATTACCGAAAGGGAAATTAGCCGCGTTTCCATCACCCTTCAAACTGCGCAAATTGAAATTGCGAATTGAAAATACGCCCAATGGAAACGCATCAATTTCGCAAAAACTCCCATTTATCACAAATAAGGTTTTACGCTCACATGAGGTGCTTTTTCAGGCAATTCGAAAAAGAAATATTTCGCAAAACTGCAATGGAAACAGTTTTTGCGCATTTACAGGTCACCTGACGTAGATGACGCGGTGTGTTTGGACAGAATACGAGACAGTTCTTTATTAAATTCATAAAAGACAAAAGAATTACAGGAATAATGGATTCTACACCTCAAAGAAATGCCACAATCAAGACCTCGAAGCAGAAATGAGGGAGAAACACCCAGAAACACCTCATATGTGCCGCTCACAAGTATAATAAGGGTCGTTCCTTACCATTAATGCTTGGATAACACGCATACGTCTCCTTCGATTAATAATAATGGCCAGTGCAGTGGCTGGGATATACTTAAACCTACCAACATCCGTCGCCATGATTTTTGGAATGACTTTTCACGAGAGTAAAACAATGACGTTTTAGTCGCATAACATCGGTTAATGGAAACAATTCGCACAATTTTGCGCAAATCTGTAATGGAAACGTGCCTATTCTTTCACTGCGACAGCCCTAGTGCTTCTGCTCTTTGGTCGTCATCCTGTATAAATGTGCCTAACATCTAATTTCTATTGCAGCTCCAGCTCCGTCTGCCAACCCTGCCCCGTTTGTCTTTAGCTCTGCCGCTCCTTCATCCGGCTTTGGCACTGGACAGGCCCCAATCTTCGGACAAAACGCGTCTCAACCCAGTGCTCCTGCGTTCGGGTCATCGGCACCTTCGTTCTCGGCCAGCGCTCCCCCAGCGTCTGCGTTTGGAGCCAAGTCCAACTCTGCCCCTGTATTCGGTCAGCAAACCAATCCTACACCTACGTTTGGATCGACTGCTGCCTCCACGGGCCAAGGTCAGAGAAACGTGTTAACATCAGCATCTCATTTCATTCTAAACCAGTGTGTCTAACTTTTGAGAGTAACTTGACCATGTAAGTACCACCAAATGTCAGCCTTTGATAACGTTCACATTTGTTGCATGGGTTGAAGAAAGCAGCATCGGAAATTAGGTGTTAGAAACAGTTCAAATTAGGGGCTTTTGCACCAGAGGAACCTTTTCAAAGTTCCTAAAACTATTGGTGGAAGTTCCCGGTTTTGGGCGTGTTCGCACCGCAGGAACTAGGAACGATTTTAGTTTTAGGAACTCTTTTTAGGAACTAATTGAGCTCCTACTTCAGAGTCAGTCTAAACCAGCACTATAGACCTTACGCGCCAGAGAAACAAGTGTGCATGTTGTCTTTAGATTATTGTCTTTGAACTTCCGTTTTTGCGGTCGCTTTGTATATCTCCATGGCATCGCTGTCAAAGAGTAATTCGCTTTTGAAGTGGATTTACTTATTGCAGAGTTTACGAAAGTGATCATGAGTGATAAACGGTAATGTTTAAAGCAGATGTCTTAACAAATGTCAGTAGACCAGGAAGATTAAAACAAACCATTAATTCATAAATGCGTAAGATCGCTGTGAAAATACAGACCAGAAGACAAAAGACAACGAGCGCAGCGCTGAAAAGGGGCGGGGCTACATAAGGCCTACAGGAACTATGACGTAAGTGTTCGCTGATTGGCCGAACGCACACGAAACACCAGCACCCGGCGTAAAAAAAAAAGCTGTGTAAACACAGATTAAAGCCTATATATTTACTCCAGAAACTAACTCTACGAACATGGAAAACAGTGATAGATGAGCCTCTCAACCTTTACGCTGAGGAGAAAATCCAACGCAACTTTGAGGGGACCAAGAGAAACATGATTATGTATTTCTGCTCAGTTAGCTACACTGGACATCAACCACATGGCATACGCTAATACCTTTTCATATACTGTCTACTTTCTATGTATGACAGTTCTATCTAATAACGTGTTAGACAGATCGCAAACTAATGATCGCGAGCACTTTGAGCTCAGGAGTTTTCAGCGCCGTCAAAATAAAAGTCCCAACAAGAAGCGCGGCTCACGTCACTTCAGAGCTCCTAATGGCGGTGCGAATGCAACCAGGAAAATGTTCCTTAGGGAACCATTAGTTTTCCGGTTGAACCACCCTGGTGGCGAGTTCTTGCAACTACCCGGTGTGAAAGCCCCTATTTTTTTGATGACATAATCAAAAAAGAAGTCATGCCATCTAGTAACGCCTGCCTGTAACCTAGTTATTTGTATGCATCTCTCTAACGGTTACTCCATGTGTCATGTTTGAAGGAGGGTTCCAGTTTGGCAGCACTGGTGGGTTCGGAGCATCGGGGAGCAACAGTAGTGTGTTTGCCTTCGGGGGGGCAGCAGCAGCTCCAGCCACTCCTGCTGCCAGTCCAGCGATGCCTGCGCTAAACCCCACCGGCGGAGGCTTCGGCTTCAGCCAGACCCCGGCTTTCAACATCGGGTAAGAAGAAAAAAAAATTGTCCTCTAACACTGTTATATCATATTGCATTTCATATTATGTGAAGGCTACAACTAATTATAATTTATTTTTTATCAGTCCTATTGATTCTTTTGGCCCGACAGTGGAAACACGGCTAAATAGTCAGTCTCTTATATAAAGTATATATAAATAGTCAAATTAGTCAGTTATTTCTTTGGTTAGCTTACCAGTAAATATCTGTAACTTCTGCTTTAATCTTTGAAACCCACAGGTTTGTTGAAAAATGTGTTTTATTCTAGATTTATATCTAGAATGTTTGATAAACCATATATTTAATACTCTGATTTATTCGTTTAATGACTTTTTTCCAAAGGTCAATCTATTGATTCTCTCCTTTCTTTTCTTTTCTTCTTTTTTTTGGGGGGATTATTCGATTAATGTATTGGTTCCTCTCTCCCTCCCCGATAAATGTATCAATTAGTAGATTATTCCTTTGCTTAACTTACCAATAAATAACCAATAAAAGTATTATAATAAGATATAAAATATTTAATTATCTGATTTATTCAAATCTTTTTCCTCCGCATAGTCTTTTAATCTTTTAATGTATTCGCAGGTTTGTTGTGACTATAGTGTATATATAAAAAATTATATTAAAATATAGAATGTTTTACATTAATGTTCTGCCCTTTGTCTCAAACGCCTTGCTTGAGTATGCAGTCAGATAACGCCTCCCAAAGACAACAGACACAGGGATTGTTTCCAAGGTTTACTGCTGCCCAAAGAATAACGTAAAACTGTAAAAATACAGAATCCTAAATGTACATAGTCAATTACATGTTTGCATAAGCACAACAAAGGCTTTTACATTGCATATAGTGGTTAGCATCAACTATAACAGAAACAGATTGTGTATTCACGAAACAAAGAAAACTAAATTTACATCTGGGATATAAGATATAACAATTAAATATGCATAGGAATTATAATGTAGCAACATCTACATACCGAAAGTGCCTTCAAAACAACTTAAATAAAGGAGCAATAGTAGCCATGACCGGATGCTCTTCTTTACTGCTGGGCTCACATGTGTGATGTCATCATATAAGGACTTTAAAGGGATACTCCACTTTTTTTGGAAATAGGCTCATTTTACAACTCCCCCAGAGTTAAACAGTTGAGTTTTACCGTATTCGAATCCATTCAGCCGATCTCCGGGTCTGGCGGTACCACTTTTAGCATAGCTTAGCATAGATCATTGAATCGGACAGGACCATTAGCATCTCTCTCAAAAAAAATGACCAAAGAGTTTCGATATTTTTCTCTCATTCCTGCGTAAAAATCAAGAAACTTTGCTGCCGTACCATGAGTCCAGCAGGCATAATGATATGACGCAGCGCCTGAAAATAGGTCTAATAGGTTAGACAAACTTAGTCCTGGTCACGTTGGAAGTTACAGAGCTGGGGACTATTTTCAGGTGCTGCGTCATATCATTACGCCTGCTGGACTCATGGTACGGCAGCAAAGTTTCTTGATTATTACACAGGAATGAGAGTATAGTTCCTAGCCATATCAGCCTAGAAAATCGCAACTTTACATTTTCCGTCGGTCTTAGTACACGATGTAACTACAGAAGAGTCAAGTTTTAAATAGGAAAAATATCGAAACTCTTTGGTCATTTTTTTGAGAGAGATGCTAATGGTCTTGTCCGATTCAATGATCTATGCTAAGCTATGCTAAAAGTGGTACCGCCAGATCGGCTGAATGGATTCGAAAACGGTAAAACTCAAC